>CAKNYM010047390.1:27746-45292 GCA_932195095.1 Andricus curvator | reverse complement strand
CATATCTGCGTCGTGTCAAGGGGTTGCTTTTGAACGTTGAGAGTTGCAGCCCAAAAATCGGCGTTGGTATTTTTGAAGAGCCCAAAAATCAGAGACTCTATTCTCACTGTGAAATTCTAAAAAAGATTCTTTTTTGACAAAGTCATATCTGCGTCGTGTCAAGGGGTTGCTTTTGAACGTTGAGAGTTGCAGCCCAAAAATCGGCGTTGGTATTTTTGAAGAGCCCAAAAATCAGAGACTCTATTCGCACTGTGAAATTCTGAAAAAGATTATTTTTTGACAAAGTCATATCTGCGTCGTGTCAAGGGGTTGCTTTTGAACGTTAAGGGTTGAAGCCCAAAAATCAGCGTTGGTATTTTTGAAGAGCCCAAAAATCAGAGACTATATTCTCACTGTGAAATTCTAAAAAAGATTCTTTTTTGACAAAGTCATATCTGCGTCGTGTCAAGGGGTTGCTTTTGAACGTTAAGGGTTGAAGCCCAAAAATCGGCGTTGGTATTTTTGAAGAGCCCCAAAATCAGAGACTCTATTCTCACTGTATTGAACCTTCACCTTCTGTTGTACTCTATATAATAACATAATAAAGAAGGTACTATCAGTTCGATATGGGGTGCTTTCCTTTTCTTGTGTTGTCTTATGAATGCGTAGCAAATGTAAGTGCTTCCTTATGGAGGCATCATCAACCTTTGCCAACTAGTTATTTCGAAAAATAATAATTTCATTACATTTATGTATTGCAGCAGTATAATGCAGTATTAATTACTTTTTTATATCTGCCCCGTTCTACAACGAACATCTTTCAGACTGATTGATGTTTTCAACCCCCTTCACTCTATTAGTAAATTATATTTCTCACAGTGACTAAAGAAATTCCTGTCTTTGTATTGTTATGACCAAACTTATGTTTATAATTTTGTTATGTTGCCCAAAATTCTAATGATGATCCCCCCAAAAAATTGACGTTTTCTAACCGATTCATATGTTAGTCATTTATATTTCATAAAGTCACTAAACAAATTCCTGTCTTCCAATTGTTATTCAAAATTCGGTGGTTATAGTATTTGTACGGTTACCCAGAACCATAAGGACCATCGTCCAGAACAACCGACGTTTTCTAACTCCTTCACTCTCTTAGAAATGTACATTTCTCAAAGGTGACTTAACAAATTCCTGGTTATCAATTGTTATTTACTAAAAATTGGATATTTATAATTGTTTATAATTGTCCAGAATCCTGAGGTTCACCTTCTCGCAAGATTGACGTTTTTGACCACCCTCACTCTCTTAGTAATTTCAACTTCTAAAAGTGAATGAACAAATTCCGTTCTTTAAATTGTTATAAACAATTCTGTGTTTTTAATTTTTGTATGGTGCCCAGGTTCAATAAGATAGCAAATCCACAATATAATTCTAGCATTCTTCATAGCCCAGAATTTGAAACTTTTTTAGGCTTCTCTTGGGCCCCAATTAAAATTGGTAAGCTCCTTTACTGTAAAAAAATCAATTTTCTTGTAGAAAATGCTAGACTTGGCATTCCTTCAGCTCTTAAATTCCAAAAAATCGCATTGTCGCAAAACAAAGCTTACATTTCAAAACAATCGGTTATTTCTGCGCTACAACCCTAAACACTACAAACCAACCCATCTGTGTACCGTAAGTACGAATTTACTGAAAAATAATCTTTTTTAGAATTTTACTGTGTAAATAGAGTCAATGCGAATAGAGTCTATGATTTTTGGTCTCCTCAAAAATACCAACACTGATTTTTGGGCTACAACCCTTAACGTAAAAATCAACCCGCTTGACACGACGCAGATATGACTTTGTCAAAAAATAATCTTTTTTAGAATTTCACAGTGCGAATAGAGTCTCTGATTTTTGGGCTCTTCAAAAATACCAACGCCGATTTTTGGGCTGCAACCCTTAACGTTCAAAAGCAACCCCTTGACACGACGCAGATATGACTTTGTCAAAAAAGAATCTTTTTTAGAATTTCACAGTGCGAATAGAGTCTCTGATTATTGGGCTCTTCAAAAATACCAACGCCTATTTTTGGTCTTCAACCCTTAACGTTCAAAAGCAACCCCTTGACACGACGCAGATATGACTTTGTCAAAAAAGAATCTTTTTTAGAATTTCACAGTGCGAATAGAGTCTCTGATTTTTGGGCTCTTCAAAAATACCAACGCCAATTTTTGGGCTTCAACACTTAACGTTCAGAAGCAACCCCTTGACACAACGCAGATATGACTTGGTCAAAAAATAATCTCTTTCAGAATATTACTGTGTAGAGTCGCTAATTTTTGGGCTCCTCAAAAATAACAACACCGTCGGAAAATTACCTTTTATAGAAGTTTACTTTGTAAATGTTTCAGATTCAGAATTTTATAGGGTGAATAGAGTCTTTGATTTTGGGGCTCCTTGAAAGTTGAAATTCAAATTCATAGATAGGCGTTTGAGTTTTTAGACGTAGGGGTGTTTTTTTCAAACAAAAAATCAAGCATTCGTGAGCCAAAGAAAAGCCCAACACTACTTCCTATTTTGTTTTTTCCATGTTTGAGTTTTTACTTAGGGGTTGTTTTTTGTATATAGGGTGGTTTTGCACAATTTTGTTTGGTGCATTGGAGAGCCCAATATGAGCCAAAAATTATGATGCACTTTATTTTTGTGGTTTTTTGCACATAGGGGGTGGTTTTTTGAATTTTTTTCCGTGCTTTTGAGAGCCCAAAATAAGCCCAAAATTGTGGTGTACTTTTTTTCTTCCTAGTTTGAGTTTTTATATAGGGGGTAGTTTTATTTCCGGCAGGGGTAGTTTTTAGAAATTGGTTGTTGGCGCGTTCAAGAGCCCAAAAAAAGCCCAAAATTCTGTCGTCTTTAATTTTTAATTTTTTCAAATTTTTATGTAGTGGAGGTGCTGGCTTGAGTCAAGCCAGCACCTCCACACCAAATTTGAATTTTCAAAAAAAGTAGTGGAGCCCAAAAATCGGCAATACAGCCCAAAAAAAGCCCAAAATTCTGATACAAAAAAATTTGGGAATTTCGATTGTGGTGGTGCTAGCTTGACGGACCTTGAAGGTGCATGGGTTAGCGTTTGCAGATGATGAGGTTGTTATGGCAGATTCAATCGAAGATTTGCAAAGAATGTTGAGCCAACTGAATACTAAAATGAAGAACATGGGCCTCAAAATTAACGGGAATAAAACAAAAAATATATTGTTTGAAGGAAAGGGTGAGAAAACAGTATGCAACATTGCCTAAACGATGAGAGGATAGAACAGGTTGATGAGTAAATGTATCTTGGTAGTCTATTCACTAATGACGGAAAGATAGATGTAGAGATAGGCGTATGAACGAGGGTAAGAAGGTTTTCGGCAGAGAAGGATCCATTATCAGAAGTAAAAATATATCAGATAAAGCTAAAATATCGATATATAATTCTATATTTACACCAACGGTGCTGTACGGTTAAGAGACTTGGACATACCAAGAAAAGGATAAGAGTAAAATTAACGTGATTGGCATGCAATACATGCGCATTGTGTGCGGTAAAGCGCTAATGGACAAAGTCAGTAACGAAAGAATCTTCAAAGAATGTGATGTAAAAGATACACTGTTTGACAAGAATGAAAGAAATTTACTGAGATGGTTTGGGCATATTGAGATAATGAAAGCTGAACGAAAAGAGTGGTTGGAATGTGTGAATGAGACCCTAATTCGCAAAGATATAAAAAGCCATATAAACACAAGAGCTTGTATTAGGAAATGCATGGACGTAAAGGAAGCTAAGATGGGGGGGGGGATGTCCACTATAAAAAGAGTTCTTTTGGGCCACCCAAATGCATAGCCTGTATAATTTGAAACTCTCAAAATACTTTTTAAGAGCGATTTTATGTATTTGTTGTAAAAAATGCAAATTCAGAAACGACATGAATGGAAAAATTTTTAGAACTATTCAAGATATCGAAAATTCTTGAAATATGTATCGGGAATATATTGCTGCAGAGTTCTCATTAAAATCTGGGTAATATTATTCTTTTATTCTATGTGAAAAAATGGCTTTTTTCACCTACGCTCACATATACATCCTAATATATCCAAAAGTTGAATTAGTAATATGTGACGTTCCGCACTTCAACCTATACTTTATCTCGTGGCGTTATGTTTATATCTTGAAAGTGACCGGACATGCGTTTTACTCGAAAAGCGGGTTTTTCGCAGTAACAACTTCAAAAGTGCCCCGGCGAATCGTTTTTCAGCCTAGAGGGTTCATCCCCTAGTGAAAAGAAATACCGATTTAATACCGTTTTAAGACTAGTTTCAAACACGGTCTAGTCTTCTTCTGGTATGTACCCTTCAGCCTATACCTGCACTACTTTTAGGGCATTCAAATAGACACCACTCTCTCTCTCTCTCTCTCTCTCTCTCTCTCTCTCTCTGTATATAGCTGTCTGTATCAACAGACTAGCCAGCGGGGACAAAAGGGCAGTAGTCTTCTGGGGACCAGAAAAGATAGATTTAAGACAAGTTCAAGACAGGCCTATACCTGCCTATCCTGTAGTCTTAAGTTGGAATTTCTTTTCACGAGGGTCCTGGGCTTAAAATTTCGAAAATTAATGCGGTTAGATGCTTGTATAGGCAACTCCATACCGAAAAAGTGGGCCCTTTCCTTGCAGAAGTCACATAAAATCAAAATGAAATTTAAAAAATGCATAGTGACATCTAGATGACTACGGATTATGGAGTGACAGTAATAGCAATAATGATCTGCTTGTTATGAAATATTGACAGATTTTGAATTGAATTTAAGATCAAAATAAAATTTCTATTATATCCGATTTGATGTGAACCTTGCAAAATGTAAACTTAACATTTAATGATATCATTAATATTGCCTTCAAGGATTCATAAAATAAAATAGAGTTTTTCTAATTTTTCTAGGAATTGCGGAAGGGAAACGTACAAAAAACTTGAGGTTGCGCCAAATTCATTTCATAGGTGAGGCATTTACAATACATACAAATCAAAAGCTTTTACACAGTGCAATTCCCATTTATTATGACCCAGTTCACTTTATGTTGGATTCTATTGCAGCAAAAGCTGTAAGAAAATACGAGGTAAATGATTTCAATCCTGTTTCTTATATTCCATTATCTACTCTGAATCTACTGTTTCTTGAGGAAATCTAGGAAGAAAATAATAGTGACAGTGCACCCAAAGAATAGGATACAAATAAACAAAATAATTGTGATCGTATAGTGAAAGAAAAAACACAAGCGAACAAAATAATAGAGATAGTGCGATGATAGAAAAAGATACAATTGAACAAAATAATACCAATAGTGCAACGAAAGAAAAGAATACAAGTATTGGTGATCAAAACTTAGTGTACCAGAGATAGCGTATGTCTGAAGAAGAGCTTGAATATTGATATTTTAATTGCAAATATGCGCGTTGTGATAGCATCACAGCCAAGAGCGACGCAGATGACAAAGAAGGAGCTAGAAGAAAAAAAAAAGTTAAGTAGAATTTCATGTTTCCTCCTGCAAGGACAAAGCAAACGTACTCTGAGATGAATTTGGCCATAGCAGTATTTTTATTCAACATCAGGATTTGACAAAATTACGCAAGATGGCTTAAAACTACCTCATAGCTGCACTGGTGAGAAGCGTCTTGCACTAAATCTACTGACTACTGGTTTTATGAGACCAGTTTTGGAAAACTTAAAAAAAAAAGTCACATGAAAAGTCAGAATGTGCAGGAAAGTGTATTGCAAGGTTCGACGAGATGGACATAAGGGAAAAGTTGCAGTACAATTCTTCGAAAGACATAATCGAAGGATTTGAAGACCTTGAACCACTAAGCAGGACTGAAAAACAAGCAAATAAATTCTTTGCTGTAAATTTGAACAGTTTAAATACTTTTAATCCATGGCAAGCACTCGTTTTCTACGCATTACCTAACAGTGGTATTCTCGCAAAAGATTTGGTAACTCTGATCGGAATGTGCATCGATGAAGTCACAGCATGTGTCGATGTGAAAATAGTCGTATGTGGCCAAGGAGAACCAAATAGATCAGCCTATACGCAGTAGGGAGTCACTACAGAAAATCCATTCTTTTATTACAAGACTAAAAGAATCCTTGCGATACACGATTTTTTTCACGCAGACAAAAACTTAATAAGTGCATGGCAAAGATACAAAGAACTTGTAATCGACGGAAAGTACGTAGCTTTCAGTGATGTATATGATAGTGGGGTAGCTGCTAAATATGACGATTGGTCGAATACTCTTGGTCATTTAAGTGACTCACATATGGACTAATAACTTTTAACAGCAAACCGTCAGAATGGCCTTTTAAATTATGAGTCAGAAAATTTCGCGTGCCATGGAGTCTGCATCAATAACAGGAAAAGTTGTCACACGGACGATAAAGAAGACGATTTGGTTCACAAAAAGCGTGAATGACGTTCTGAAGGTATGCAACAGCAGAAACGTTTATGAGGTAAATCCACTGAAAAGGCCTCTTTCTAAAAAAAATCCATAATGTTTTGAAACTTTTCAAAGATGTGATTCCATTCGATTCTAAATTTCAATTATGTACAAGAATGTGCAACTAAGACTCAGTGGAGGAATTGTTCTCCAGCGTTCGAGGATGCAATGGTTTCAATCAAAATTTAACATGCCGAATGGTCCGGCCGAGAATACGCCATTTGTTTGCGATCATGAACGTAGAATCTTCGAGGAAAGGTAATGCCGGTCCAGAAAATGGTAATTATTTTCCAGCGTTAACTCCAGAAGAAATGTGAAAGGAATTGAAAGATGTGGAAGTGCCGGAAGAGGTAGCTGCACAAAGGGCCAGAGTTCCTTGAGATGGGAAACGTGAACTCACAGGAAGATGAAGACAGAGAAGAGGAAGGAGACAGAAGAAAAAAAGACGCTCCAATTGAGGATGATTAGAGATCCTCAAGGGTAAGTTGGAACACGTGGTCGTCGTTTCTGATTGGCAGGGCCAACCGGAATACTGAAGTCCTTCTTAGCGCGCACTTTTAAATTTAAATTTATTTTCTTTTTTCTTTAAAAATAAATATTTAATAATAAATTGTTAAATAACTGCTTTAGAGTACATTTCTGTTTAAATAAAAAAGATTTCACTGTGATTGAGAAGTTTTTAAATGCTAAGGATGTTGGATTAAAATTCTAAAATTCAATACGTACATTTTACTCAATAAATATTAGAACTAAATATCTTTTAGTTCTATAATACATCCATCGAAAAATAAGTATCATTATAGAGCGAAAAAGTATGCAACTCTATGAATATTTGATTAGTAGAATGGAAAAATTGAATTTCAAGGTTAGAGTATTTATCCAATTTAAAATTGTCAGAGAAAATTTGTTTGACCGATTCACGATTGACAGCAAACAACAACTTTGAGTTGAGGTTAGTCCTTACGCATGCGTTGTCAAGCATAGGTTCAAATCTTGTGACGACTTCCGTATCGAGTGGTGGGGGTTCACGTGTGCCAACTCTCTAGAGGATCTCTAAGGAGGATAATGTCAAAGCCCAAGTTTCATCACCATTTCAGGATCTCAGTGGTAAACCAGAAGGGTTGTCCGTGTCACATTTGGCAGTTTATACAGCGGTCAAGACTATAGAGTACTTCCAGTGTGATGGATGCTTGGAAGACATGCAGAAGGCTCCAGATGCGGCAGATATAAATGATCAGTACATAGAGTACCAAGAATATTAAGCAGATTATAATGCTTACAAAATTCATCTGCTTGCCATGCCTACAGAAAAGTTTCGCAATGTAGCAACAGCTAACATGAAAGCGTTTGTCAAGTACTTCGGTATGAGAAAACAAACTCAAGGAAAAGGCAAAATCTTTGAATTATGAAACACTAGTATATGAAGTGTTCTTAATTACTTCTATAGAAGAATACCGAGACCATTTCAAATCAGGCAGGTCCTACTCGGAAGCAGAATATCTCGGCGTCGACATATGTTGTTTTCAGAGGAAATTTATTAGGCAACACGTATTTTTCTATTTCGAAAAAATTTCTATGAAGTTACGAGTAGCTTTGCGAATTTTTACGTTTGTTTTTCGTAATAAACCCAAATTTTTCTTGAAACCTCTATACAGTTTTTGACCTAATTCAAATGTGACTGTCCGCGAAGAAAGGGACCTAACGCGGGAAAAATAGAATTTTAGTTTTTTACACCAATCGATTGTTTTTTATCTGCTCTTTTGTAATATCAAATACTATTCCTATATCTGAAAAATTCGAATTGTTATTAAACTGCAAAGTGGGGCCCTCTTACGGAGTTCCTGTGCTGGACCGACTCTTCAATCGCACCTTCTGTAAAACGAAGCTACCACGGGTTAGGTCAATATAAACATATAAACACACACACACACACAGATATATATATATATATATATATATATATATATATATATATATATATATATATATATATCGGTTTCGATTCCTTTGGAATAGAACCGAAGGGCCTATGACAAAGCCACCGAACGCGTCCTCGGGTTGCGGATAGAGGGTCCCTGTACCAAGGGTTTCTGCTGAATATGGTTACAATAATTAATAAGCAGTCGCGGACAATTGTCCAGGGATGGTCCCGAAGGAATAACTCCTAAGCGAAGGCGTAAAAACCGTGCCGAAAGCTGAATGTCACCTGGGTTAGGTGTCTCAAACGGTGACTCTGGGATACCGGGAGACCTCTCAGAGTATCAGCCTTATCCTTGCACGCGGGGCTCTACAAGGAGGGACTAACCCTTTGCCTAGCTGCTCGTGGGAACAACAATGAAACCACCAAAACACCAAAATGTTGTAGATGCGGTTCAAGACAATCGAACGCGCAGAGCACCCGACAATGGGTCGGCAAACAATGCCGATCAGCCTGGAGTTCGGGGTGCTGAAAATAATTTAGATGGAAACACGACGACGAACCGGCGAAACGCCCACATTGAGTGGACGGATCGACTCAGGGATGACGTGCTAGACTGCTACGATGACAGCATTATCCCTGTTCGCGGAGGCTTTATGGCGCGTATGCACACTCTGTGGTGCCAGAAACACCCAGAGCTTCAGCACGTTTCGCATCAGTCTTTGCGAAATCAAGCCGACTACCTCCGGAAAAATGGATATGTACGCGGAGCGCTTCCCCAACCGCTGCTTTATCAAGCTGCAGACGAAGATGAGGAAGCGACATTGAGACCAACCGCAGAAAGCAGGCACCTTCTGAGAGATGATCGCAATTTCATTACTAGAAGGAACATTAACATGCAAGTTCCTCCTAAGCCCCAAGATCTGGCTGAAATGGATGCCTTCCTTCGTGGAAATATCTCGCAAGAGTCCGACCTCTGGACCATCAATTGCTCAGTTTATGGTGCTGCGAGAACTTTGGCTGATTCAAATCGAAGGCTGAAACCAACGTTGGATCAAAAGACCAAAAGACGCTTTCATCAACTGAACAAGAAGATTGGATGGGCAAGACAGAATGCGTCCCGTGTTCAATCTGTGATTGACTACATAACATCTGGTATACCGTTTACGGAAGGGGTTCGAAAGTTCGCCCAAGAACTAAGGATCTTGAATCACACACTAAACAAGTCAAAGCTGCTGAAAATCAAGCAGCATATTGTTGACAAAATACGGCTGTTATCTGACGCATGGAGGAGAATACAGAAGAGGGAGAGATGGATCAGGGAGAATCAAGAGTTTCTCGCGGACCCATCGCGCCTCTTCAGCGATCTACCTGTTTCTGTCAAAAATCCACCCAAGCCCAAGGAGGTAGAGACTTTTTGGAGAGAGGTGTACAAGATCCCGAAAACACTAGAGTTGAAAGAAGATACTGAAAATATCATCCGCTTCAAGGAGTTTTGCGACAACCTCATAAAATCTGAGGTGGAATGTCCATCAATCACTGCCGAAGAGGTGAAAAAAGCACTTAGAGGCACGAAGAACTTTTCCGCTGCTGGACCAGATTGCATCAAGAACTATTGGTGGAAGAAGTTTACTTTTACACACCAACATTTGGCCCGCATATTCACCTCATATTTAAAGTCGGAGACGCCCATTCTGCAGTGGCTGGTGTTAGGACGCACTATACTCCTGCCAAAAAAAGGCAACTTGTCCAACCCAGAGAATTACAGGCCAATAACTTGTTTGAACACGCTGTATAAGATCTTTACAGCTGTCCTCAACAACAGGATTGTTCGACGAATTGAGCCTGTATGGCGAGAGATATACGAACAACGTGACTCGAAAAAAGGTGTAGCAGGCTGTCGAGAGAACCTGCTAATTGACAGGTGTGTCTGTAAAGACGCTGCAGCCCATCAGCACGTCCTGTCAATGGCCTGGATTGACTACCGGAAAGCTTTCGATTCAATCTCTCATAGACTTATCATCTGTTTGTTGGAAAGCTTGAAGGTACATCCACACATAGTGAGATGCATAGAGAGATTGATGCCTCTTTGGAAAACTAGATTTACTATCTCATCTAGAAACTATCGTGTGACAACGAACAACGTCACCTTCCAGAGGGGCGTCTTTCAAGGTGATATCATGAGCCCTTTGCTTTTTTGCATCACACTTTTGCCTCTATCTCTCGCACTACGAAATTCTCCTGGATACCTCTGTGGCGAAACTAATCAGCGCGAGCATAAGGTCACTCATGTATTTTATATGGATGACCTGAAGATCTATGCCTCTGGTAGAAGCAAACTTCAAACTGCTATAAATATTGTCAAGAACTACACAGGAGAGATTGGGATGGACTTTGGCTTGGACAAGTGTGCCTAAATTTATCTGAAGAAAGGAAAGATTACTGGCGTTCCCAAGGACCCTGAGCTTGTGGATATAAGTGTTATCAGACATCTTAATACTGGAGAGACCTATACATACCTGGGCGTGCCTCAAAACCGTATTCAGGACGTAACATCAGTGAAGGAGTCTCTCCGAAGCAGATACAAGCATCTTCTTCGACAGATTTGGTCTTCCAATCTGTCGGCGTTGCACAAGGTATCTGCGACTAACATGCTTGCCGTCCCGGTTCTACTCTACTCGTTTGGGCTAGTTCAATGGACGAAGAACGAGCTTAAGGCCCTTGATATCATTACACGTAAGATCATGCATATGCATAAAAGCTTGCATATCAATTCGTCAGTTCCGCGTTTATATATTTCACGCCGTCAAGGCGGACGCGGACTTCTGAATCTCCAGTGTCTTCATAACCGGATTGTTCTAAGTACAGCTTACATCGTTGCGAATGGCAGAGATCCTCTCCTAAAGATGGTCAGGAACCACGAGATGATTGGCGAAAGAGCGTTCCTTTACAAAGCCGCGGAGCAAGCGGCCGAGACCCGTGGCCTGAATTTGAACATCAGAAGTGAGGAAAGTGCATTGCTTCATCTAGATGCTTCACTTCTAAAAACCAAAGTGAAGAAAGCAGAGGTTGAAAATTTTCACCAAGAGCTACTCGACAAGAAAATGCATGGAAACTTTCACAGAAATGTAGAAAAACAGTCCTTGTCGAAGGAGCAAACTTTTGCTTTCCTCAAATCATCAGGGCTTAATTCAGGTACAGACGGTTTTATTTTCGCATGCCAGGACAGTGTCATTTCCACCTTAGCATACCGTGAGCGCATTTTATGTCAAAAGTTCCCAGTGATAGGTGCAGAACGTGTCATGCACACGCTGAGTACCTAGAACACATACTATCAGGGTGTCCGACCCACGCGGGAACGACGTATATCTATAGACATAATGCGGCCCTAAGAGTGCTTTATTACCATCTTTGTCGCTCTTACGGTGTTGGCCGCGACCCTGCCCTGCCGAACGCTCCAAAGGAGATAGAGTCGATAGTCCGAAACGAGAAGTGCCAAATTTTTGGAACTACGATGTTCGGGCAGCAGTCTCCGTTGCGCACTCGAGGCCTGACATTGTTCTCCAAGACTTCGAGAAACGAACTATATTCGTGACCGAATTTTCGGCTCCGGCCGACAGCAAACATCACTGCCAAGGAGAAGCAAAAGGAGGAGAGATATCAAGACCTTAACGACTGTTGCTGCAACGACTGTATCCAAAATATTCGGTTAAAGTAATTGTCCTTGTGATCGGTGCTCTCGGAGGTGCGAAACTATCACTGGTTCGTAACCTTAAAGCCATAACCGCGTGCCAAAAATATGCCAAGGCACTTGCGAGATGGATGCAAAAAGCTGTCATCCTTCGGTCGCTTCGTGTCCTCAAGACACACGAGGGTTTCGCCGGCCTGTCGTTGTGATTTTGTCGTTGCCTATGACCACCCATCTCACGGTTGTGAGGCATGGCCATAGGTGTGATTTACCGCGGTGCTACTGGGGGCTATTGACATTTTGTTGGATGGCAGTTGCTCTTAGTGGGACATATATATATATATATATATCTGTGTGTGTGTGTGTGTTTATATGTTTATATTGAACAAAATAGCACACGGTGACACTCATATCATTTTCAACCTGAAAGTTCTTCCACTCGACTTATTTTTACAAAATACTTTACTCTAATGATTTTGAAGTATTTTATACTCAAAACAAAAATAAAGTATTAAGCCCTTTTTGAAACGTAAAATTCGAATTTAGAAAAAACATTTTTGTACATATTTTAAATTACTGTTTAGGAAGTGTTATTCTACATTAAAAACTGAGGTAAACAGTATTCTAAAAGTACTGGATACATTGAAAACTGTGTGTTTTATGGACTTTGTTGTATAACAGAAAAATGTATTTTGTCATTTTGTCCTTAGCTGGCACACTTCTCTGGAATCACATAACTGCCACACTGGGTCAGATTGAAAACAGTAAGAAAAATTTTCATTACATAAAAGTTAATAAATATTTTAAATTGAAACTTTTTTGGGAATATCTTCAGGGGTATCTTAACAAGAGATTCAGGTTACTTATGCAAAAGTAAAAACCAAGCATGAAAAAAATCGAAACAACTCCGTAATATTTTGAAATATCCTGCAATATGTATTGTGTACATGCAGGTTTTACAAGATTTACGTATAAAAATGTATAAGAATACCCTCGTTTATCAAAATTAACGATAAGAATGACTTTTATTCATTTATCCTAAACCATATGGGAACAATCGTTGCAAAAGTAGAAGCTGTGATCGTCAAGCTGTATCTCCATAAGAAACAGACGGAGTTGGCATTTTACGCTGAACACGCTGCTAGAGTCGCATGTAGATACAGCTTTCCAGACCGGGCGAAGGCAATCTGAATACGAGGGTGGGTTGAAAAGTCCGTGCAAAAATGAAAAGTACTTATTTTTTCATGACACACCATTTTTATTTTTTAACGTAGTCTTCTTTTAGTCTTATAAATTTCGTCTAATGCTGCTTGAGTTTGTTGATCCCTTCCGAATAATAGGATTTGTCCAACTATGTCAAATAGGCTTTCGTTTCCGCAATCACTTCCTCGTTTGAATAGAATCTTCTTCCCGCCAGCCATTTCTTCATATTGATGAAAAAGTAGTAGTCCGAGGGAGCCAAGCCTGGAGACTAGGGGGTATACGGTACGAGTTGGAACCCTAACTCCAACAATTTTGCGGCCACAACTGCAGAGGAGTGAGCTGGTGCATCGTCAGGGTGGAACAGGACTTTTTTCTGGGCCTATCGAGGACGCTTTCTTGCAGCTCTGTTTTCAAACGGTCTAATAACGATGCACAGTATACACCTGTAATAGTTTTACCTTTTTCCGAATAGTCGATGAAGATTATTCCATGCGAATCCCAAAAGACAGTCGCCATAACCTTCCCGATTGAAGGAACGGTCTTCTCTTTCTTTGTTGCAGATTCCTCTCTGGCAACCCATTGTGTGGACTGTTCCTTGGTCTCAGGCGCTTAGTGGTGTATCCATCTTTCATCTTCACTGACGCCTAAAAAAAAATGACGCCTAAAGACCTATGGATTCTCCTAAAACAGTTGCAAACCATCCTTGGAACATGTCACATGATTTCGTTTTTGGTCAACTACTGTGCGCAATCGCGGCACCCATCTTGCGGATAGATTTCTCATGCCTAAATTTTGATGCAAAATATTATGTACCCGTTCCTTTGAGATGCCCACAGCACTAGCAGGTAAGTGTGGACTTTTTATGAGGACTTATGAGGACTTCTTACTTTATGACTTTTTAAACTTTTCACCCTCGATTGGCCCACAAAAAAGTCCTGTTCCATCATGACAACGCATCAGCTCTCTCCTCTGCAGTTGTGGCCGCAAAATTGCTGAAGTTAGAGTTCCAACTCGTTCCGCATCCCCTCTAGTCTCCAGGCTTGGCTCCCTCGAACCACCACCTTTTCATTGCAGCTTTACTCTTCATTCATTCATCACCATATAGTGGATTTTGAAAAGCATTCTTCTTAGAAACATAGTTGTGTGGAACGCAGTGATAGTAGATGCGTATAACAAATTTGTAATAAATTGTCTGAATAAAGTAGTAACAAGCGGTTTTTCCTTTTTCAATACCATTATTGTTTCCCGGACGTAAATTCAAAAGAACATTTACCATCCTACAATTTTCTCTATATTACAAAAATGGTTTATTTGCTTATAAAATTAATTTATAACAATAAAATTGTACAACGACAAATTATTTACCTTTTCTGTATGCTCAGATTGTAATTACAGTTGACTGCAAATATATCTAAGGGTTAAGAGCTGAGAAAAAAATATTTTCCTTAAAAATTCACTTTTTTCGTACATTAGCTTTTTTAATATGCAAAAAACTTTAAAAAAATTAAAATATCGCTTCATACATTTGTTACCAATTTAATGATCTTTAATTTTTAAAAACTTTCAAAGTGGTTAATAACACTGTCCGACATTTTCGAAGCTTTTTTTTGGCACTTGGCCAATGATGATTCGAGAAAAACGGGGTCAAAAGTCCCAAAAAACATGTTTTGGCCATTTTTGAGGACGTGCAAAAATTTCAAGGTCAGGGCACCTGGTTTCTTGTTTTTTACTCCGAAAGGGCCAGAAACAAGCTTTCATTTCATCCATCTTAGAAGGTTCTATTAGCTCGCGTTACATTTTTACACGTCCTAAAAAATGGCCAAAAACACGTTTTTTTAGGACTTTGGATCCGTTTTTCTCGAAAAGTAGAGCCAATTCTCTAATTCCGTCTCCGGATTCAGATTCTACGGGGGAAAAACTATCGAAAGCAGTTATAATTGGTCAAGTGCCGAAATCCATGTCGCACAGTGTAATTGAAGGCTGTGGACCTTTTTGGATAGTGAATTTCAGAGTTACACCACTGTGCAGCGTAGTGAGGAAAATTGAACTAACGCGCGCACAACATAAACCTGTTATCGATGGGGGACGAAAAAAAAATTTTCTCAATATAATCATCATAAAGTATGAGATTTTGCCTTTAATTTGAACCCTATTAGAAGTCTCTAGAAAGTCATCTTCGTGACCTACGTTGATTCAAAAGATGGACAAAAAGGCTAATTTTCTCAAAAGCTTGCCCTTTCATTTTCTCAGATGTAGGTGTCGCTTTAATCAAACTTAATTCAATTGAGAAATCAATTTTTAATTGGCGTCAAAAGTAGTAAGAACAAGCGTGCCAACCTCAAAATAAAAGCTGTCTCGTTCACTTACTCGGAACTGGTTGACTTTTTAAAATCATATTCTTTTCAACTTTATTCAGCGCTAGAATATCTCGGAAGAAAGTTTAAAAAAAAAAGAAAATTAGATTTTATAGAACCTTTTTTGTCTCTCATGAAAATCGGTTGAATGTGACGTAACTCGTTTTGCCGTACCACCCTTCATTTGTATTTGCAGAAAGATATTGTACATAAACTGGAACTTGGATTACTTCCGGTTTCAAGCATTGCTTGCAGTGGCCTTCAAATTAAATCCAGACCGTCCAAACGTAAACAGTCCGGACCGCATGAACGATTTCTGTTGGATTTGGACGTATGACACAACCTGATGCAACTATCGCGCTGAGAGTGCGGCCTTCAGGCTGTTTGTCACGCGTGACTAAACACATCCTCTCGTTCGGCCCCGCGGCTTCTCTTATCACGAAACCGCCGCGGCATCAATCCCCGAAACGCAGTAAATCCGGACTAATTAAATCCAAGTTCTAGCGTATTTAGTATTTCCTAGCACAAGCTTTCTTTTTTCGACAAAAGAAATGGCGGTTCAGAGTTTTTTCCTCTTTTTCAAAAGGTCTATAATATCAAAATATGATTTGGACACGTTCTTATTTTTCTTTTTTGCTATCCAGTACAACTTCGTTTGCTCTAAAACCAAAAATGGCAGTGCTGGCCCAAAAAGAAGGCATTTATAAATTTTAATGTACATATTAACTTCATTAACCAATTGGGAGGGAGTCATATATTTGGTTTCATCGAATTCACCGTCTTGTAATTCTTTTAATATCAATAAAATAAAATTTTGTCTTCTATAGTTTCGATAGGATTTCAATATTTTTAAATGTTGACCATTTTTTGGTTTCTTTTTAGGTTTAAAAGAATGTTGAGCTTTTCTTTCTTAAAGAAATTAATCTTAAAAAGAGGCGCGACATTTGCTTATTTTTGAAAAGAAGCGTTAAATCGTTTTTTTGAGGGTACCATCTGCGTATTCGAGAAAAGTCAAATTTATTTTTAACCTTCATTTTTGTAGGGCAAATATTTGTTTTCTCAAAAAACGCTCATGTACCACCAAAAACTCAAAAAATATCACCTCCTCCCTTTCGATAATTATTTGTCTTAATGACAAAACTTGTTCCTGATAAATCGTTATGCGGTAGGACTACACTTTGTTGAAGTCTGCATGGAGAGACTTTTGGTATTAATATTTCTTTTATCGCATATTCATAATTGAAATAAAATATACGAATTTAGGGATAATCGAGGCACGGTTAGAAAAAGTCGAATAGTGACTATGAAAATGCAGACTAATATTTCTGATTGGAATAAATCGTAAGAATATTAGACTCTTAGACACACAAAATTACAGTATTTCTAAGTCTCTGTATTAAATTTTGTAATGGATTCGAATAACGAAAATTGGTATAGTGCTTTGAAAGAAGCGAAACAAACGCTTTACAATCTTTCTAAACCACTATACGAAAAATGGGGGTCACGTGATCTTGTGTTTCACGCTGGCGCATGGCAAAAAGAAAGACGGGCGGAAGTGTGTGAACGCACACTATTACATGGGCTACAATTTGTGTATGCTTGTACGTCGCTCGCTGGCTACAGTGTGGTTTGTTTACGAATCCTACATTAATACCTATACGCATACATAAACCTATCTTATATCTATAAATCGCACGCATCACGCTGAGAGTAATGATTCTTCCTGCCCTTATATACTATTCATTGAAACGTATCGCTACATGTGAGAAACTAATAGTGCTGGGTCAAAAATTTCAGGTGCCCCGGACTTTATCAAATATTTATATTTATCATTTATATGCACACACACACACACACACACACACACACACACACACACACACACACACACACA
>CAKNYM010047390.1:0-27736 GCA_932195095.1 Andricus curvator | reverse complement strand
ACACACACACACACACACACACACACACACACACACACACACACACATATATATATATATATATATATATATATATATACGGTAATTTATTCAATCGGAAAGATCATCATCAAGGGAAAAATAAACTATTAACGCGACGAACATTTGCATGAAAAATTTGGTTTCAGAAACTTAAGAAATGAATTGAAAGATTGCTTCAGAATTATTTCAAAATTTGAAACACGAAATTAAAAGCAGAGTTATAAGGACGTAAATTAATGGATTATTTTATTTCGATGCATATGCATTTTATCCTTTTGTATTCTAAAGTAGAACAATCCATTAATAGCGGAAACTAAAATAACATAAGCAATTTTTTTGCAAATAATGGGATTAACAGATAGCTATATATATATATTTTTTAATTCTGCCAATATTCAGGGGACATTTTGACACGAAAAGGAACAATTTTTAGGGGATCGAGCCATTTTATAAGAACAAATAAGGATGTTTTCTATACCACTATAATAAGTATACAACAATTAATTAATTAATTAAATTTCTGAATGATACAAGCTTTTAGGAAAATTATAATTACTACTAAAAAAATCCAACTTTTAACGAAAAATGCCTTTGCCATATTGGACTGCAACCCTTTTACGCCTGAAAGAAAAATGAGCTTCCTCATTTTTTGTATAACATTTTTTTTATTATTTTCATAGCAACTTAAAATTCCGAGCATATTGAACATATTAATATTTTCAATAAAATACTTTTCCCGTGTCCAAGTTCCGATGGAGATAATTCTATAACAACATTTTTCTTCAAATAACACTACCATTTACTGGATTTTATCTCCCCAATAATCTACATCTGAAGCTTTGTGAACTTATCACTTACGCCTTACGGGGTGGTCGCTGGACCGAAAAACGGAAAATGACCAGGAATTTTTTGAGACTGGGAAAACCGAGAAATGACAGTGAATTTATTTGTTCATAGGGAATTTGACAAATTCGTAGAAGAACAATCTATGAAATCACTTGGGATATCACAAATATCATATCACATGATATAGTTCAATTAAAAATGAGTTCGATTTCAACATTTTTTTAAATGTTGAATTCAGTTGTTAACTGATTCAATTACTACACCATTCAGTTTACAACGCTTAATTCTAAAATCTTTTACTTTACAATTTTTCAATTTTTTGTCTTCATTTTTAAACGTAAATTTTTTATTGAAATAATTTAAAAATTCAGCTTCGAAGACTTTAAGAATAAAAAATTAGAAGCGTTTGAAATTTAAAATTGTTTATACAAACGTTTTAAGTTGATCAACTGTAAATATAAATTGATTAATGATTTTAAAAATTGAACTGTAGTTCGAGTGTTAAAAATTGTACAATAATAATTTTACAATACAATTCTAAATCGGTTGAAAATTAAACAATTCACAAACTTTAACGTTGAAAATTCAACTTTCTTAATACGAAAGCTTCAATAATTAAGCAAATTAAAATGTCTGATTGAAACGTTATAAATTACTTTCAATGTGAAAATAACTTAAAATTAATATATTCATAATTACACGCTTTTATTCAATTTAAAATTCTATTCAAATATTATTTCAGTCTAAAATATCCAATTTATAATCCATTCAGTTAGACATTTTTTAATTACAAAAATTTCAAAATGAGCAATTATAAATCAAATATTAAAAACTAAACAATTTGAAACTGAATTGTTTGAAACAGGTAGCCTTGAATGGAAAAAATTTAAACTTTTAACGTTACAATTTTTATTGTAACGTTAAATAACAACTGAAAATTATCAATTTGAAAGGACCAAAATTAAAATAAATAACGAAATTTGGGTATTTAATTTTTTTCTCAAGAGTAACTTTTTTGGTTTTAAATTTTTATTCAGTGGAAGAATGGGAAGTATTGTATTTTTAACATTTTCATCAAGCTTAAATTTGAGGAAATTTTAGTTTTTAATTTTTGTTAAATTGGGAATACATTTTATATTTTTAAGGTTTTTATTGAGTTGGAAGGGATACACTTTTTTTTAATTGGAAGAGGCCTTTTTCTTCTTTTTCAGATTTTTATTGTGTTTTAGGAAAGATTTTTATATTTTTTTCTGAATCGGAAGAGGATAATTTAACAAATATATTTTTATTGAGTAGGAGGGGAGGAAATTTCGATTTTCAATTTTTTCTGATTTGCGAGAGGGACATTTTGTTATTTTTATGATTCTTATAGAACTGGAAGGGAGGAAATTTATGTTCTCAAGTTTTTCTAAATAGGAAGAGGCACTTATTTTGTTTTGAACGTTCTTATTGAGTTGGAAGAGGGGCGTGGATTTATATTTCTTAACCAGAAATCTTTGAACTGTTCAATTTATAAAAGTGTAAAAAATTAGGTTTTTGCAGTTTAATTGCACTTAATTGAACATTTTCAACTGAAAAGTTTAAAAAGCTTCTATTTTATATGTGTAAATTATTGAGACTTTTAATTAATAATTTCCGAATTAAAATTTGTTTAAGCTTCAATGCATACTGCATTAGTTACAAATATTTTTGTACTACAAACACGTATAATTGAAACTTTTGGCGGGAAATCGCAGGTCACAGTCGGTCTGCTGGCTGGTCGTCGCGTACTCGGCTATACACGAAACAGCTCGGAAACGTTCGGGCGTTTTTAGTATAGTCTTTTAGAATTCTCGCAAATCCTTGTTGCAGATATTACTAGCGGCTCTCATTTCAATACACATTCTTATTTAAGAATACTAGAATTTCCTACATTTCTTATAACTTATGTTACTTAAAATATTTACTATTGACGATATTTTTTAGAAAACTTTTTATTGACCATTATCACTTTTTCACATTCACACTTTTCAAACAGTAAATAAGACTTTTTCAAAAGGTAAATACTAATTTTTGCTCGCTCAAGTTTATAATAATAAATACAGAAATACCATCATCTCTTATTGTGGTAGGAATCTTTATAACTGTACCCCGATTATCCCTAAATTCTTACATTTTATTTTAATTATTGATGCAGAATGAACCAAATATTAATATCAAAAGTCTCTCCGTGTGAGTCCGATTGTAGAACTTCAGTTTTTTAAGTGGAGTCACTTTAAAAATAATACCCTAACTATATAATAAGAGTGGAAAATTTTCGAAAACCCGGCCCGAACCTAAAGCTCAAAATGAGCTATTATATCAAGTTTTTTAGATGACCTTTTCGTAAAAAAATGTATATTAACCTGGAGTTAGATTCGCAATAGCTGCCAGCAAATCATGATTGACAAGCGGTTCGCCTTCTGGTCTAGGTTCCCAACCAACAGGCGGAGAAGCTGGAGGTGATATTAGGTGCTGTTTGGTAAGAGCTGGAGGATGCAGATATTGGTCTTCAATATCTAGAATTGTAAAATTTCTAAATTATATATTAAAATATAATTAGAAGTGTCTCCATGGAAATTCAGGTAGAAATAGATAATAGACAAGAAATTTATTACTGTGCAGGATGCGTATACATACCTATAGGCGTAACGGACTGTGCAAAATAACAACTGATGTCAGTTTCGCCAAATCGTCTTTGATGCAACTTTATTCTGGCACGTGCTGCGGAACTTGAAGCAGTAAAATTTACCCTCATCCTTCTAAAAGACTTGAAATATTGAAATGAAGCAACCTCGCCAAACTCTTTACATAATTTCTCAATATCAGCCTGCATAAGAAACACAGCAAGATTTTAATAAAAATAAAAATTTTGATTTCTATTTGAATTATTTGTGGAATTCCGACAAACTTTAGTTAAATCATATGCATGAGTAATATCTACTACTAGAAAAATAACATTTATATAATAAAAGTAGCAAACCTTTAATTCTTCAGATGTAAAGACAGGAGGATCTATATTCGTCAAAATGATAGACATTGGTAAGTCTTCATCATGAACTAATTCATCTAAGGTTCTTGCGTTTACGTCCTTAAAACTTTCCCCCTCTTCAAATTCAATATCTAGTTGGCTGAAATTTGGGTGCATGCTAGGCAATCCATCCACTTCGTTTATAATCATATTTTCTGATTCTCCCGGCTCCTCGTCATCCTCAGTATTTATGCTCTTTTCCATGTTTTCCATGTTCTGGTAACTATTAAATAATACGTACACTATATCGAAGCATAATATTAATATATTTTACATTACACGTTAATAATACACGTAGTAGTCATGAATAATAAATGTTTTAATGCGTTCAGAAAGACTTCCTTAAATAAAATTGAAAGATACTAACATTTATGTTTATTCCAATACTATATATCGACGCCTGCATTAAATGCAAGTCTGTATGTTGACAGCGAGAGGGGGAGCGGGGGGCGAGAGGGGGCAGAGGCAGAGAGACAGAAAGAAAGAGAGAGAGAGAGACACTCAGACAGACTTAGTGCATTATACATATATACATAGTCTTAAAACGATTTGTGAGAAAATGAGTTACTGGTCCAGTTCCGACAAAATGTTGATATAATCTTTAATTGTTCAAACAAACAAAAATTGGGTAACAATTTGTATAGAGAATTGTCTGCTCTACACTTTTATTCATATACATTTTTACCGAAAAACCACCCCAGTTCAAGATATGTGCAAGGGAAAGGACCTACGGGCTACGAGCTCACACTCACCCCCCAATTCAATTCCTATGCTACTGAAATTGCCCACTTAGCTTCAGAATGTAAGAAATTACACTTGCCTTGTAAGATAAAAATAATTTACGCAGACTTCGAAATCGGTATTCGTTTGGCTATATACGTTCAGTGTTTGATAATCAATATCAATAAAATCGATGTGAACGAGAGAAGTGAGCCAACGTTAAATCTCTTACTGCACTCTTATTGGTTAACTTTAAGAATTGAATATAGCAATGTAAAAGTCCGCGAAATTTGAAAATATAAAATGAGAAAAAAACTACCAGAGAGAGAGAGAGACGCAGTGATGTCGATCGTCTGTCGTTTTCACTTTTCAGTCGCTTCTTTCTCGCTGAAAATTAAAAAAAAACGCGTGTGGTTTATCCAAAAAACGGAGAACAATAAAAAAATCGAATACTCGTCCCAGGATTACATCGACGCGATCAAAATCGGATGCAAGATAGTGTAAGTATCTTTTTTAATATTCTCTAAGTTTGCACACGTTTATTTTCTAACCTCAATTTGCCGATCCATCATAATTATTCTAATTTTTATTCAAATTTATCCTGATTTTAATTGACAATCATCTGAAAAAAGAGAACTTGCCCTAATTTTATCAGTTTGTGTGTTTTTTTAATATTAATTTTCAGCTTGAAACGTTTTTATTCATTTCATTATACAATATCAAGTATTTTCTGAAATCAACAATAAACGTGTTGAAAACTCATTAAAAATACATTTAAGTTATGAAATATTTGATATTTAAAATTTTTTTAAATTAAATAGTATAGTATTAAAAGTAAAAATTGATTTTATTAAAAATTAAGTCTAAATAACTTTGTAGAAATTCGTTTAGTAATTTATTGTGTTACTTTTTCCCTCAGGCAAATAATCGCGAAATCGAATCCGTTGACGCTCCAACGGTTGTCGGAAGTGACAAATAATACGTCAAGAAATTTCGCTTGAATAACGGCAGCCAAATCATCCAGTGCGCTACCTGGGAAGAAGTTATTCCGCGAACCCAACAGTGCATCAAGCCGGACATTGTAAGTTTGAAATATATATATATATATATATATATATATATATATTAGGGTGGTCCAAAAAAAGGCATTTTCGAATTTTTGGGATTAGACTGAAAAATATTGTAGGCTATATGAAAATAGAAAACCCATATTTTTTTGTTTTGCAAAAAAATAATTAGTAGGACTACGCATTTGTTGCAAAGTTTTTTCTAAATTCACTACTCAACATAGAGAATTCACGGTGCCGCCTATGGTTTAGCTTGGCAGTGTGGCAGCAATGTAACAGCTACACTTTGCGAACTTGACCTGCTCCTTTGTTGAAGCTTGAGGCTCGCCTGGGTCCTCAACAACCACCTTACCTAAATCTTATTGCATTTCTGCAGAGAATTGTCTCTGCCCTATTCCATTGTTAATGATTCATATTATTTAATAATGAATGAATAGATGATTGAATTAATAATAATTTAATAATGATTTTTTGTTTATTAATTAATAGATATTTAATTATTAATCAATCATGAATCATTGTAAATTTTAATGAATTTTATTATTATTATTATACCATTAAGCCATTTCCCTTTCGGGGTAGGCGTGACTTGCTCGGTTGGAGAATAGTAGTGTGTATATGGGTGTATAGGTATAGAGTAGATAGGTATAAGTTGAATAGGTATATAGGTGTAAGGTATGTAGGTATATATGTATAAGGTAGATAGGTATATAGGTGTTAGGTATTAATATTTTAGATTGATCTGGAATTCTCGTGTTATTTATTTAAATGACACGTTTATTCCGCAACACTGCTCCGACCCAGGTTGCTGATCAATCTCTCTAGCGATCACCCCAAGTGAAGAGCCTCACAAAATTGTTATGTATGGTTCCCCACTTGGGCCCATTAGTATCCAAGGTCATTCTTTCAGGCGTCATTCATTCTATTGTCACTCTGTTTGCAAACTATTTGTCGCCACACTTTTCTGTCCTGGCATACTACTCTAGCTTCCTTCACGTCCATGCATTTTTTCATGCAAGCTCTCGTGTTTCTATGGCTTCTTATGTCTCTACGGATTAATGTCTCATTTACAGATTCTAACCATTCTTTTGGCGGTCTACCTCTGGTCATTCTGCCATTTACTTTACCTTTATACACTTGTTTAGTCAGTCGTTCATCTTTCATTCTTTCAAGATGTCCGAACCATCTTAACTGATTTCTTTCCCATATGTCAACTAGTGTCTCTGCTGTACCACATTCTTTGAGGATTGTCTCGTTTCGAACTTTGTCCATCAGTGTTTTCCCGCATATTATGCGCAGAGGTTTCATGCCGATCGCGTTAATTTTACTCCTGTCCTTTTCTTGACAGGTCCATGTCTCGCTACCGTATAGTACAGTCGGTACGAATATAGAAATATGTATGGCCACTTTAGCTTTTTTTGATATGTTTTTATTTGTTAGGATGGACCCTGCTCTACCGATAACCTGCTTACCCTTATTTATGCGCCTATCTTGCATATTGTTTTCTCACTTTTTCCCTCAAACACCATTATTTTTGTTTTATTTACGTTAATTTTGAGGTCCATGTTCTTCATGCTTGTATTAAGTTTATTCAACATTCTTTGCAAGTCCTCGATTGATTCTGCCATAACAATCTTGTCATCTGCGAAAGCTAACCCACGTACCTTGACTGTTTCAAGATCTACACCTTCTTCATCGAAGAGGGCAGTTCTTAGACACTTATCCATGAATATGATAAATAGCCACGAGGACATAACGCATCCTTGTTTCACGCCTTGCATAATTTCGAACCAGTCACTCAGTTTTCCATTTACCCTTACACTCGCTTTACTACCTGTATATATTGTTTTTATTGCTTGTAGGAGCCCTCCATGTACTCCGTACTCTTTAAGGACTTCCCAAAGTTTATTTCTATTTACTTTGTCAAATGCTTTTTCTAGGTCAATAAATGCACAGAAAACTTTCTTTCCTACTTTCAAGCTTTTTTCTGTGATCTGTCTTAGGCTAAATATCTGATCTGTACATGATCTTCCTGGCATAAAACCACTTTGGACTTCCCATATCTTTTCTTCTGTGATTTCCATTACCCTACGAATAAGTATTTTTGAGTATAATTTACTTACGGTACTTAGTAGGCTGATACCTCTGTAATTACCACAGTTGCTTTTATCTCCCTTTCTTTTGTATATTGGTACGATAATCGCTTTTTTCCAATCGTCTGGGACTTTCCCCGTCTCGATACATAAATTTATCAATTCGCACAACCTGTGAGGTATGTACTCGCCACCATATTTAAGCATTTCAGCGCTAATACTGTCTATACCAGCAGCCTTACCGTTTTTCAAATTCTTAATTATGTCTCTGACCTCAGTGACACATACTTTTTCAATTGGGTGTTCTAATGCGTTATGTTCTATGTCGCAGTTTTGTTGTCCTATATCTTCACCTCCTAATAATTCTTTAAAAGAGTCTTTTAAAGCGTCTACTATCTCGTCTGTATCATATAGCATTTCACCTTTGCTGTTTCTCATGCTGACAAACTCTGTACTTTTACTTTCCTTCAACTGTTTATATAATAGTTTCATAATTCCTTCAAAGTAGTTTTTTATTTTGTTCTCTTCTTCTGCTCTGTTTTTCTCTTTACTCTCTTTGACTAGTCGTTTAACTTTCCTATTTTTGTGCCTGTAATCATTTTTGAGCCTATTTCTCTCCTCATCGCTAAGACCTGTCATGTTCAGCGTTTTGTTGTGCGCTTCTTTCTTTTCTTTTTGGGCTGCCCCAATTTCATCATTCCACCATGCATCACCAGATTTTCTTCCTACAACCGCCGTACCACACACTTCAATTGCAGTTTTAACAATGATATCCCGTAACAAAGTCCACGCGCCCTCTATATCTTTATTGCTTATAAGCGCTTCCCAAGTTGCCCTATCTATGCGTTCGCTTAACTTTTTTTGAAACTCTATTCGCACTTCCGGTTTCTGTAAATTTTCAATCTTTATTCGCGTTTGTTTCGTTTTTTTTTGTTCTCTTTCTTCTCCATCCCCGCCCTAAGTTTATTTTAGAGACTACAAGGTAATGATCAGTATTGCATTCGGAACAATTATCATCAATAATTAGCAATATTAAATATTGTCATTTTAAATATTTTACATTTTTAATTAATTTAATTTATAATAATTTTTCATTGATAATTGATATTATTATCATTATTATTAATTTTAATTATTATTATTATCAATTTTAATTATTTAGTTATTAATTATGAATTAATAGATGATTGAATTATTAATAATTCAATATTTATTAATACATTCATAATTATCTATTAATTAATAATTATTTAATTATTAATCAATCATAAAAAAATGTAACTTTTAATTAATTTAATTTCAATTATTATTAATTAATTATCATTTTTAATTATTGTTATTTTGAATATTAAATTTTTTTAATTTATTTGATTTATAATAATTTACTGAAAATAATAATAATTATGATTATTACTATTAATTCTAATCATTTATTAATTATTATTCATGTTAATGATTCATTAATCAATAATTATTCAATGTTTATTCATTACTAATAGTTTAATGTTTAAAAATCAAAAAGTCGCTAGTAAATAATGATCTCCATTTTAAAATAAAACTACAATAAATATTTAGTTTCATTGACTTTTCGTTTAAATTTATTTCATTTCTGCATCTGGTTCCCTTTATGGTGAGAAGAAGCCTCAGGTAATAAGAGCCATAAATAAGTAGGAGAAGCACCGAGGAGCAAGTTAAGAGAAGAGTAGAGCCCTCGGATTGACTGGTGTATATTACTCTATTGTATTCATGCTTAAACCAAAGGCGTCGCCGAACTCAAAAGTTAATGATTTTTCATGTTTTTAATAGTCTTTTTCTCTTACAAATTATTATAATTTTTCTTTTTCTTCTTTAGAAACCTGTTCTTAGGTAAGCAACTCGTGTTTTGTGAAAATTGCAGTTGATACAAATATATAGAAAGCCCGTTATATGGTTTTAAATATTGCGATTTTACGGAAATTGACGATATAAAGCATTATCATTCTTATGCAAATAAATGCCTAAAGTGTCAAACAAATGTAATCATAACTTCTAATGCAGAATTGCAGTTGAAAAAAGTAATGTCATTTTACATGTTAATCTCCATAAGAGAGAAAAGTGAAATGCGTAGTCCTACTAATTATTTTTTGGCCAAACAAAAAGTTATGGGCTTTCTATTTTCATGTAGCCTACAATATTTTTCAGTCTAATCTCAAAAATTCGAAAATGTCTTTTTTTGGACTACCCTAATATATATTCGGTTTTCGGTTTTTATTCCTTGGGAATCGAACCGAAGGGCCTATGACAAAGCCACCGAACGCGTCCTCGGGTTGCGGATAGAGGGTCCCTGTACCAAGGTTTTCTGCTGAATATGGTTTCAATAATTAATAAGCAGTCGCGGACAATTGTCCAGGGATGGTCCCGAAGGAATAACTCCTAAGCGAAGGCGTAACAACCGTGCCGAAAGCTGAATGGCACCTGAGTGAGGTGTCTCAAACGGTGACTCTTGGATACCGGACGACCTCTCAGAGTATCAGCCTTATCCTTGCACGCGGGGCTCTACAAGGATGGACGAAACCTTTTCCCTAGCTGCTCGTGGGAACAACAATGACAACACCCACCATAGTTGTAGGAAATGCGGTTCAAAACAATCGAACGCGCAGGGCTCCCGACAATGAGTCGGACAACAATGCCGACTTTTAAGTGGACGGATCGACTCAGGGACGACCTGCTGGAGTGCTATGATACCAGTATGGCCCCTGAACGAAAAGGTTACATGGCGCGACTGCATGCTCTGTGGTGCGAGAAACACCCAGAGCTCTCGGATTTTTCGCAAAAACGTCTGCGAAACCGTGCCGAGGACCTCCGGAAAAGGGGTTTATATAAACGGAGCGCCTACGCAACCGCAGCCAGAACAAGCCGGCAACAGAGAAAGAGAGGTGACACTGAGATCAACCTCGAACAGGCATCCAATAGAGGAAGAACGATGCTTCAGGACCCGGAGAAACATCAACATTCAGGTTTCTCCCAAGCCCAAAGATCTGACTGAACTGGATGATGAGCTTCATGAAGATTTTTCCGAAGAATCAGACCTCTGGACTATCAATTGTAGTGTGTACAATGCAGCGAGAACTTTGGCAGATGCAAACCGTAAAACAAAACCAACGGTTGATCATAAGACCAAAAGACGAATGCATCAACTTAGTACAAAGATAGGCTGGGCAAGACAGTACGCGTCCCGCATTCAGTGTGTGATTGACTACATAACATCTGGCAGGACTTTCACTGCCAAGGTTCGACAGTTCGCGCGCGAACTGCGGATCCGTCATCACACAATCAACAAATCAAAGCTACTGACCATCAGGCAGCATATTGTTGACAGAATACGAGTGTTATCTAACGTTAGGAGAAGTCTAGAGCGGAGAGAGAGGTGGGTAAGAGAAAATCAACAGTTTTTGTCTGACCCATCTCGACTCTTCTAGGACCCTCCAGTTACTGTCGACCATCCGCCCAAACCAGAGGAGGTCGAAGCATTTTGGAGAGAAGTCTACGAAGTCCAACATCCACTTGAAGAAGGCTCAAAGAACATAAATAGCTTCAAGGAGCTGTGCAATGCCCTCATAACAGCTGAGGAGGAATACCCACCTATCACTACCGAGGAGGTGAAAAACGTATTAAGAGGCATGAAGAACTATTCTGCTCCGGGACCAGATGGTATCAAGACCTTCTGGTGGAAGAAGTTTCCTTCAACCCACCAGCATCTGGCCCAAATTATCACCTCATATCTAAAGTCGGAAGAGCCTATTCCGGGGTGGTTGGTGGAAGGGCGCACAGTGCTCCTGCCGAAGACGGGCAACTTACCTGACCCTAAGAATTACAGGCCAATAACTTGTCTGAACACACTGTATAAGATCTTCACAGCTATCCTAAATGATAGGATTGTTCGGACAATTGGACCTGTGTGGCGAGAGATGTATGAACAACGTGGCTCAAAGAAAGGCGTAGCAGGATGTCGGGAGAACTTGCTCATCGATAGATGTGTCTGTAGAGACGCAGCATCCTATCAGCGACTTCTATCGATGGCCTGGATTGATTACCGGAAAGCTTTCGATTCAACCTCCCATAGACTTATCATCTGTCTGTTTTTTGTCTGAAAGGGGCGTTTTGTATAAAGCAGCGGAGGAAGCTGCTGAAACACTCGGCCTTGACTTCAATATTAGGGATGAGCAAAATGCATCAAATCTTATCCTTCTTGAATACTCACTCCTGAAGGCCCGGATTAAGAAAGCACAGGAGAAAAACTTCCACGAACAGCTCTCGACAAGAGGATGCACGGCATCTTCCACAGAAATGTGGAAGATCAGTCGATGTCGTATGAGCTAACGTTTGCTTTCCTTAGATCACCCGGATTGAAGTCGGGCACGGAAGGCTTCATTTTGGCATGTCAAGACGGTGTCATTTCCACTATAGCATACCGTCGCCACATTTTGAGCCAACACATTCCCGATGATAGCTGCAGAGCGTGTCACGCAAACCCCGAGCATCTAGGACACATACTATCTAGTTCTCCAACTCATGCGGAAACGACCTACATCCAAAGGCACAATGCGGCACTAAGAGTGCTTTATTACCATCTCTGTCACTCTTATGGCATTATCCCAAATACCTCTCCGCTAAACGCTCCTAGAGAAATAGAGTCAATTGTCGAAAATGAGACGTGCCGCATATACTGGAACTTCATATTCTCGACAATTGTTTTTGTTGCGCACTCAAGGCCTGACATAGTTCTCCATGAATTCGAGAAACGAACCATGTTCGTTATCGAATTTTCGGCACCAGCTGACAAAAACGTCACAGCCAAGGAGAAAGAAAAGAAAGAGAAGTATTACCTTACAAAAGTAAAGTTACCTTATAAGGGAGTTGCGACGGTTATAACCGGAATATTCTGTTAGGCTAATCGTCTTGATCATCGGCACTCTTGGAGGTGCCAAGGTTTCACTGGTTAATAGCCTGAAAAGCATCCCTGCATGTCAACAAAATGCTGAGACACTTGCGGGGAAAATGCAGAAGGCGATCGTCCTTGGGTCGCTCCGTGTCCTCAGGGTGCACGAGACTTTTGCCGGATCATCGTATTGAGTTCGTCGCAGACTGTAACCACCTATCTCACGGTCGTGAGACGTGGTTAGAGCTGAAATTTTACCGCGATTTTGCTGGGAGCGGGTGCAATTTTTCAGATTAGCACCCGCTCCCGGCGAAATCCTGCGGTTGTCCTTATGACAAACTTTTGGAATGCTCACGAATGCTTGGACCGGTTTCGACCTCTCGATCAAGGAAACAACGAAAATAACTGTCCTTAAGGTCGAGGAAGTTATTGAAATGGAGGCAACTGCAACCGAGTGCTAACTCGCTGAAAACTTCAATTTCAATGGGTCTATTTGTAAGTCACGCACATTTCCATTCGTAATTAGTTGATTCAATAATTTAGGATTGAACAAAAGATTAGCTTGTTTTCAAAAATTTTACAGGTACGACTGGGCATCTGCAATTGGAGTTCCAATTTATCATGCAGAAAAACTCTTCGTATGCAGTTTCGTCTATCATTAAGAACGATTTGACGTTCGAAATTCGCGTACTTCATTGCGACGAAAGCAACGAAATCAAAGTTGGAGATTTGGTCAAGGTCACAGGGACCGTTTAATTGGAAAAAGGTTTATTTAAATTTTATTTATTTCAATTTTATAATTAATGCTATTTGTTTTTTTGATTTCATAATGACGTTATAATATTTATACATGAGGTGTTTTGGATAAATTGGATAAAAACTTCTTAAAATTAAAAATTGGATAAATGTTTTCATGTAATTAATGTTTATATATTTAAGATTATAGACAAGTATGGGAATGAATGGGAGTATTTACAAGTGAAAAATATCAAATTCGTCAATAAGCTCGATGGCGAAACTCTCGAAGAATCGCAAATGATGAAAGCGATAAAAACTGCAAAGAGAAAGACTGCGGATATCAACAATGATCCAGAAAAGGTGACAAAAATGCCAATAATTACAATTTTTAATAAAAAAATGAAAAATTTTCTTATGCTTGCTTTGATTTTTTTATAGAAAAGTAAGACCGATTAGGTCTTTGTTAAAACGAGGAAGTTGCAGCATACAAATTCATTAATAAGGAACAGTAAGACTGATTAGGTCTGTATTAAAACGAGAGAAAGTCCGAGTATTATTATTTTTTTAAGATTAAGAAGAGAAAAAAGTGTTCCGTTCGATACCTGAAGTTTTTTACTGTAAAGAAATAAGAAAAAATGTCTCTCAATCCTTATTAATTGTAAAAAAAGCATAGAGTTCCTTGTCATAAAAAAATAAATCTTATTTTTCCATTTATTTAAAAATCCTCAAATTTCAAATCCATTTTCATTGAATTCAACATAAAGAATTTAATTTGATTTTTAAAAAAATTTATATAAATTTTATAAAAATTAAAAATTTTTAAATAAAAATTGTAGACTTACATATTGGTATTCGAAAACTTGCAATTGTTAAATAAAATAACTTTTTTAATCATTGTTATATATTTGGTCAAGTAAATTTTGTTTTTATTTAAGAATGTTGTATATATTTTGTTTTATACGAATAAAAAATCAATAAAGAATTCAATCAACGAATTCAAACTTTACATAAAGAAACTTCCTATGGAAAAATAACTTGAAGTTTTTAATTTTTGTGGATGTCACTAAAAACCCTAGCATGCGTTATGAAACCTTTCTTCGATTGGCTCTGCTTCTTTAACCTTACTCGATATTGATTCTTTCTCTTACAGACGGAAGTCGATGAATTGAATAAATCGATGCTTACGAGTGACTGAATTTAACGAGGTTAGAATTGCATTTTCGTCAATAAAATAGGACAGTTTTTAACAAAATTCATCAGGATTCCAAATATATTTTTAATGTTCCATTAAAAACCCTTCAATTCCCTAATATTTGAAATAAATACTGATTATTTTTTTATAATTAGGTCATTTTTTCATAATTACTTTCACAAAAATTTTAGGAATAAAAATTATTCTGCTAAAGGCATTACTTTAACGAACGTAAGTTGAATAATTTAATTTTTTTTGGTCCTGTGTCAACAATCAAAAAAGCTCAGCGCAGCGTTTTCTAAACCAACGCCAAGGATTAAATCAAATTCGGAAGAAAGAATCACATCGAAGGCAAAGGCGTTTATTACGAAATAGGGAACCCTGGTTTACGCGTACGAAATACAAAAAAATACGAAATAAAAATTTAGCAACGTTAAAGACGCATCTCGACGCTCCGGAGAAGTTCTTGAGTTTCTTCACTGCGAGCGCTGCCTGCAATTACTTGTGATGATCGCACCCGTTCGCTCATCTTTTTAGCGGAGAGCGAACATACTAAAAGCGTATCCGCAAACCAGCCTTTCACCCTTTTGCACGTTAGTCATTCTTTTATGGTCACGTGGCAAATTCAAATCTAAACAGAAATCGAACTTTAATAAACTAGATTAATATGGCAGAATTGTAGATCCAATAAGGAGACTTTAAAATAAAATTAATGATAAGAATTTCTATTTCATGAGACAGCGAGCCTAGGTCTGGGTTATTTTATGATCTTGAAACGTTCTTAAAATGCACTTGAATTCAAAAACTAGTCTCGCCTCATAAATGATTAGTTTTAAGATTTATTTTACAGCTCTACAAATCGTCAAGAAACTTAGAGGAAAAGTCTCACCTTTTTTGTCATTATTTTAGTTATAAATATCACTTTATTACAAGAGCTAGAAATTATATACAGAACTCGAAAGATAGCTAGAGAGTAAAAGTAAATTATAGTGATTTATATTTTAGATAACTACGCTCCAGAGAAAAATCACTTTAGTATTAATTACCAATTTCTGTTCTAAGTCTGAGAACCATTTTTACGGCTAGATATATTAGAGGCAAACATTTCTCCCTTCTTTGAAATATCACATAAAAATTCGAAAGCATTCGTTACTTAATTCCCAGAGTAAATTGAAAACAAACTTTTGACATTTTAATAGCCGAACTAAAGAAAACCATACTCTAGAATGTCTCCTCTGAATTTGAAATTTGATATGCTAATAACAATAAAAGACCCAAAAGTCTCGGCGACGGGGCATGTGTGAAAAGGCTAGCTAGACCTCAAGTTCAAGTACGGTATAATTTATGTGACAGGGTGATATGACTGCACTCTCCTTGATGGGGTGCGTTGGCTCGAGAAAAGCGCCAAGAAGGGGCCGTAAGTGGATCCGCCTACGCAACCAAAATTGGGGAAACCACGAACCAATTAAACAGTCAAAACTAATTCTGGGAGATGATTTCCACCAATGAATTCATAAGTTAACGCCCAAGAGTCCCGGGTTCTAGGGTGGGAAAATCTTCAGAGAGGTCCAGAGAACAGTTTTCTCACACATGATCGTCAGATTGATTTGCATTCTTCTTTCGGAAAGTTAGTTTCTCTAACGCAAATCTTAAATTCGGTCTCGGACTTAGTCAAATTTCAAGTTCTTCTTGTAAACCTACTTCAATAAATGTTACCTGGCTGTGTTAATTTTATTCTCGTAAATTCACCCGATTTCTTATTTTCATAAGACGGCGATTAGAAGATTTAATTAAAACCGCGCAAAATAATCGATTAAGGAATTTAGTTTCAAATAAATTCACAGAATGCGCTCAAGTCAGGTCGTGACATACTTGATTGGCTCCGCCTACCTGCACATAGTCAATATCATCGAGCAGCCATTCCGCCAAGCCCCATCGTTGTGCGCTAGCGCGAATTTGACATGTTGTGCTTTGAGATTGTTGAAGATTTTCGTTTTGTTTTTTTAACATTTTATATGAACTTTTAAGGCTGTGTGTAATTTGAAAAGTAAAAAATTATTAATAATTATTAAAAAAATAATTATGCAAATTACAAAATATAATTAAACTTAACCTAGAAATTGCTGGCTACAAACCGCGCATGCGTTCAAACATGAGCAGTATCGGAGAGCGCATCTTGAGCGTTATGGGAGATTTTCCATTCCCGACGATAAGCGATATAGGAGATTCGAGTGTATTGCTTCAAAAAAATACCTATCTCTTTCCCTTTCTAACCCCGCTTCGAACGTTCTCTCTCCTCCTCGCACTTGCCCCTCGATCACCCTTTACCGCAGCCTTAATGTTTCAATAATTGCAAAAAACATAGAAAATAAAACATTGTGAAGATTCTCAAATTCCATAGGAATTCTTTCATTTTCACAATTTGAAATATTTTATTTTTAATTTGCTTCATTTTTCATGTACTTTAATTGTTTTATTCGGGAAAATAACATTGACAGTGGAAAAACCAAATTTTTGAAAAAACAGTGCAAGGTACGAGGACAGATAAATGAACAAAAATTGTGCATTCGGGAAGGATTTAAAAACTTGTAATCAATTTTTGTCAATCAATATCATTATTGTTCATTTGAAATCAAATACAAATTTGATAATTTGTATATGAAGAACATATGGCACGAAGTACGGGGTGCGCGCTCAGTGTATTTGCCAGGTCGCACGCCGTGGGTGCGTTCAGGCTTTTTTGTTTCTATCATACGGCCATGCCACGCTGAAAAAACCAGTTCTCGTCAGATCACTGAAGTTAAGCAGCGTTGGGCGCGGTTAGTACTTGGATGGGTGACCATTCGAGAATACTGTGTGCTGTTGGCATATTATGGGTGTGGTGAGCCCAAACTTGTAGTTATTTATAACTACAAGAAAACTATCCACCTAGAAACACTACCCGAATCGGGTAGTGTCACGCCTACCCTGAAAGGGAAATGGCTTAATGGTATACAATATATATTTAATATATATTTGTACATTAATGAAATATATTTTTTCATTTTGAAATATTGCGGATATTTTTATAATTATAATCGCCGTCGCAACATTTTAGGTCATTGTTTGTTGGTGCACTTCATAGGAAAACATTTTGATGATATATACAACAAGACGGTGATATATTGGATTGAAAAAGGTGATATAAGGAATGGTGATGTAACGGAGCGTTCCCTGTATTTAGATTACGAGAATGGCTAGAACAAAATCAATTTCCACTGGTGCATGATGAATGAAGCAGTGTTTTTTCGGTATAAAGTAATCATTTTTACTTTTTTCCAGGTGCTGACTACAACGTTAATAATCCTATCGATAAATAAATTGTAAATATTGATATAGATCTACTTGAATTGGATTGAACAATGGAAATTCTGTGATTCTTGGTGATTAAATAATTGAACAATTGCATCAGACTCTGATACTGATTTCTGATTTTTGACCCTGACTCTAAACCTTGATTATTGACTTTTGAATCTGATACCTGAAATCGATACAAGTCCCTTGAAAGTGTGACCTGATCAAAATAAAAATAATGAATCAATTTTGTGGTATGAAGTTAAGTTGATCATTCAGGCAATTTTTCCGTTTAATCTGTAATTTAAATCTGAATGCATAAAATTTTAAATTATTTTTTTAAATAAACTTTTGCTTTCCTCAGAAACCCAATTTATTCGAATTAATGATCTTTGACAAAAAATGTAAATACAATGCCTCGTAGAAAAATAATCCGAACGGAAGAAGAAGAAGCCGAATTTCAGCTTATCAAAAAAAGGAAGCAAGCTGAGTACGAACGTAGGTATCCAGAAAAACAAAAACAAATAAAAACAATACTGATTTTCAAAATAAGGAACAAGACATTCCTAATTGTCATATTGGATTAAATAATCAAAACTCTCTTCATGACTCGGGGACAATACCGGGACTTAATTCACAGAACAGCAATGGGGTAAACTCAGAAAGGCTTCTTGAATATCGATACATCTTTCAACAGCCAATTATCGGATTTGGATGAACATGAAATTTGAAAAATGGACATTGCCTGCGAGCATTGTAAAACAAAACATTTCTCTGCTGAAAAAGTTGCGAATGAAGGGAATTCTTTTTGCGATTGTTGCGATCATGCTAAAGTTGTTATCGATCCATTGCCGCAACTCCCACTTCTTGAACAATTGTTCCTGGGGAATCATGCGAAATCAAAACATTTTCTTGGGCGGATCAGAGGTTACAATAACGCATTTTCATTTGCATCATTCAATGCAAATTTAGTAAATTTAAGTGCGCAACGCAATGGCCCATATTGTTTCAAAATTCAAGGTCAAATTTACTAGCAAATACACAACGCGTTATAGGTGCAAATGAAACTCCAAGTTATGAACAACTCTTTATTCTGGATGAGAAAGAAGCTGCTGAATGAAGCCTTAATCAAAACGCCAATCTTGATAACGAATTGCTGACATTGTTGGGAAATGAATTACGTGACGTCAATATATTTGCACAATTGTATTTGATGATGCACAAAGAAACTCAAAATGTAACAACGTCATTACAAAACGGAAAAAACGTTGCAGAATGTAAATTCGATGGATCCAAATGTAGAGCCTTGGATCTACCCACTGTTTCATCCTCATGGAACTCAAGGGCGGCACGCAGATATGAAGTTGAAGGGAAGTGACAAGAGATTGACCAGATCTATGTACGTTCAGCATCGTATGGCCACGCGTGATGATAACTGCAATTCAATCTTACGTGGCGGACGATTGTTACAACAATGGGTTGTAGACAATTACGTAAAGATTGAAAACGACAGGATTAATTATTTGAAATTCAATCAAAAACAGTTGCGAGCTGAGTCATATCAGGGTTTCAATGACTGTTTGCAAAAAACTGCAGATGACACTGGGGGACGTATTGGGCGAGTGATAATTTTACCTTCGTCGTTCGTAGGATCGCCACGTAACATGATGCAGATTACCAAGATTCAATGGCCATAGGCCGGAAATTTGGAAATCCTGATCTGTTCATTACGATGACGTGCAATCCTACATGGACTGACATTGTGAACAACTTACTTCCTGGTCAAAGAGCTGCTGATATACCAGATGTATGCACAAGAGTATTCAATATAAAGAAGGATTATTTGATTGATCTCATTGTCAGGCAAAAACTGTTTGGTGAAGTGATGGCTTACGTATATACCATCGAATTCCAAAACCATGGTTGGTAACGCTCAAACAAAATTCCAAAATTGCGAATCCCAACATTGTGGATCAATTGGTTTCAGCTGGAATCCCCGATGCGAATGTGAATAAAAAATTGCATGAGATTTTAATGAAGCATATGATTCATGGTCCACGCTCTGATTGGTGCAAGGTGAACAGAAAATGTTCGAAGCGTTCGCCAAAACCTTTTCAACAAGAAACGACCATGGATAAAAATGGTTATCCACAGTATCGTCGGAGGGATACTGGCATTCTTTATGAGAAAAATGGGAGTTTTGTGGTGGACAATCGAAACGATGTTCCATATTCTCCCACTTTATTCACTATCTTCAATTGTCATGTGAATGTGGAAGTTGTTTCGTCAATCAATGCTGTCAAGTGCATATACAAGTACATTTATAAAGGCAATGATGCTGCATCAGACGTTATCGAGAATGATGCGTTTGGAAAAAGAATCGACCATGATGAAATTCGTGATTAAATTGAAGCTCGATATGTAGGTCCTGTGGAAGCATGTTGGCGCATTCTCAGCAAACCTTTGCAAGAGAAAAGTCATGCTATTGCACGTTTGCCTATTCATCTGCCAAATCAGCAAAGCTTTATTCTGAACAATGATCTTGATGATGCCGAAATAAGATCTGCTTTACAAAAATCAACAATGCTTCTTGATTACCTACAGTTGAATAACCGAGACGATGATGCTAAGCAATACTTGTACTCGGATGTTCCTCGACATTAAGTGTTGAAAAAAGTAACTCTTGTCGATGGACAAAAGGTCAATCGATGGGAAAAACGCAAACGCTTTCACAACGTAATTGGCCGCATGTATTCCGTCAGTCCTGCTCAAACTGAACTTTTCAGTCTCCGTATTTTGTTATTGAATGTGAAAGAGCAACCAGTTACGAAGATTTTAGAAATGTGAACGGTGAAATTCATCAAACTTTCACAGCTGCGTGTTTAGCAAGAGGTTTTATAGAAGATGATGCTGAATGGAATGGACCAATGAATGAAGCTAAATCATGGATGATGCAGAGAGAACTTCGCAGTGTTTTTATACGAAACTTCATTCATTGCCAACCTGTTCACCCAAGAGATCTTTGAGAAGAGTTCAAAATCACTTTATCAGAAGATTATGTCAGACGTTTCGGGCATTCAACTTTCACAATGAGAGGTTATTCTCAAATAAAAGAAATGTTACAGAAAAAAGATTGGGATCTATAGAAATTTCCCGAAATGGAGCAAATAACAACAGAATTCAAAGAAGAAGAGCACGAGCAACTTTTGCAAGAAATATCGATTGGACAAAACCAATACGATAAACTGAATGTGAAACAGAGAGAAATTGTCGATTTGATTCTCCGAGTTGCAGAAGAATGTGATACTTTTGAGAAATATTTTTACATTGACGGACCAGGAGGATCAGGAAAAACTTTTTTTTATACAACTTTGTTCTATTTATTGAAAGGTCAAGGTAAAAATATTTGCACAATGGCCTTCACCGGCATTGCTGCAACATTACTTCCTCATGGAAAAAGAGTGCACAAAACTCTTGGTTTGCCATTGCCTCTATTTGCGGACTCGAATTCCAACATTTCAGCTCAGTCAAAAGAAGGAAAAAGAATGAAAGAAGTAGACGTATTCATTTGGGACGAAGCACCGATGGCACCACGTTTTGCACTCGAAGTCATGGACAGAATATTGCGGGATTTCATGTATAACTAGTAGTCTTGCGCGCGCCTATTAATTTTTTTTCTGAAAAAGAATAAACCACATACTTATTTTTTCTATGTTATTTATATTTAATTAATGTTACAAAATATTTGTAAAAATAATTAGAAGGCACTACAAGATGATGTACGTAGCCTTCAATGAGGAGCTCCTTTTCATATTTTTTCTCTATTGAAGCTGAAGGAGTAATGGATTTCTCAAAATTTATTTGTAGGTAAATTCTGCCATCGTTATCATCTTGAAAAAATTGTGAATATAATTATAATTCAATTTATTATAATCGGCCCTTAAATTTGTTTAACACTTACCTTGTTTGTAAATTATATTGCCGTAATACATTTTTTATTTTATAAATTAAAAGAAATGTTATTTATAAAATAAAATGTGCATTATTCGTTTTAACATGTATATGAGCATATAAATTTCAAATTGATAAATACTACGAATAATATTCATTTTCATTATTGTATAAGTTTTACAAAGTTTAAAAAAATGAATGATCCATAGAATAATTGCAGTAATTACCAATCTTTCAGTTTTCAAGAAATATGATAACAAATTGAGAGAATTAGTGAATTTTTTTCATGAAAAATTAATTTTCTAATTTTTATCATAAATGATGCACGTTATTACGAAAAAGTAAAATGTATTTTAGTATAACTTTTTTATACATGAACATTTTTGTGTGAACATTTTTATCGTATCTGTTGTTTACATAAAAATGATTAAATTCTTTTATTATAAGAAGAAAATTATCCTGTCGATAGAACTTTCCAGGCGTTTATAAACGTTACAGTATCTTTCTTATTAAAAGCTAAATTAAACAAAAACTTTTCAAAAAATATATTTTTTTCCCTTCTGCGAAAATCTTTCAATTTTTTATTTACAAAAAAAATCTATCTTGGTTGATAAATTCGTGTTTTTGATTTGAAAATAGAGTCTTTAGTGTATTTTTTTCAAAATAGTAGCAAAACAGCGTCAACGCTTGAGTGTCAAATATTGTCAATAGTGTGTTTTGAGCCTGAGGCCTGCATTTGTAGTTTATTATTCTAAGGGCGACCACAGCCTAATTTATTTGAAAATAGTGACCTATTCAAACCGAAAAAAGCAGAGAAATTGCCCTACAAAAAACGTCGGATTGAAAATTATTCGAAAGTAATGTATTTTGAATGCGAAGTTGTCGAAAAGCAGATTTCAAGAGAACATCTCGTGAGTGCCCAGCAATAATTTTTAATTCGACGCTTTTTGCAGCAAGGCTCATTTCTAATCCAAAAAGTACTTAAAGTAAATATGTGCATCAATAGTGTGACTGATGTTCTTTTGGATCTGAAAGCATTCCGAAAAATGCAATGCATAACACTTCAAACAATTAAAGTTAAAATTTAAAACAGGGAAATAAATTGGAAAAAATTTAAAACTCCAAAAAATGTAATTGATTTTCGTAAGTTTAAAATGATTTTGGAAAAATAAAATTCAAAAGAATTTGATTAAATGTTGAAGAATTCAAAATGAGTTTAAAACACTTCCAGACGAATTAAACACAAACTGAAAACTTAAAAAAATATCCATTGAACTGAATAGAATTATTATTTAATTTAAAAGAATTCAGGTAAATTAACAAAATTAGAAAGACTTAATAAAAGAATTCTGAATGAACTATTATATATTCAGGGTGAATTCAAATTAATTGCAAAACATATTTGAAAATCTCTACAAATCTGTGAAAACCTACAAAATCCCTCACTTCTCGTGAATGAATTCTTTAAAGTACATTAAAATATTATAAAATCCCGTGAAATTATATGAAATTTTATAGTGTTTTCTTAAATCCTGGAAAAATGTATGCAAATACCATGAGCTTTTAAAATCCATTAAAATCATTGAAATCTTCGGAAATCTCATAAAGTTCATTTAAATATTCTAAAATATATTGAAACCTCGCAAGTCCTATGAAATAGTTTCATATATTCCGAAGTTGTAAACAAATTCTTTAAACTCCCAGAAAAATTGGTTTATTTCTCTTAAAGTCATTCACAGCCTTTAAAATTCCTTAAAAAATTAATAATATATTGCAATTGCATTAAATTTTTTTAAATACTTTATAATATTTTAAATCATTTCAAATCCTATCAGGTTACCGAAATAAATTGAAAATTCCTTGGAGTCTTTTGATATACCCTAAAACCTGACATAGGTCCTATTAAATCGATCTATATTTTCGAAATTTTAGAAAACTCTTTGATACAATACCCTATGCAAATTTTTTCAAATCTCTTGAAAATGCATTAGAATCTTTTTAAATACTCTAAAATATTTCAAATCCTCTGAAACCAATTGAATATTCCTTAGAATCTTTTGATATACTCTTAAAGTTCTCAAATCCTTGACCATTTTTTGAAATTCCTCAAAATTATTCAAATCTCTTGGAAATGCCTTGGAGTCTTTTCAAATTCTTTACATTTTAAATCTCTTTAAAATCAAATGAAAATTTAAAAAATATTTGAAATCCTCTGAAATCAATTACTGAAATAAATTCAAAATTCCTTGGTTTCTTGAAATTTTTTTAATCTCTTTAAAATCAAATGAAAATTTAAAAAATAGCCTTAAATATTTCAAATCCTTTGAAATTCCTTCAAATTATTCAAATAAAACAATTCCTTAGAGTCATTGAAATTTCCCAAAATATTTCAAGGCCTTTTAAAACTTTTAAAATCACTTAGAACTTTTTAAAGCTTTCGAAAATGCCTTGGAATCTTTTAAATTACTCTAGAATATTGCAAGTGCTCTGAAATCAATAAAAGTACTGAAATCAAATGAAAAATCCTTGGAATCTTCAAGAAACCTCTAAAAGTTTTCAAATCCTTTAAATTTTTTTTAAATTCCTTCAAATTGTTGAAATCTCTTGGAAATACCTTGGATTATTTTGAAATACCCTAAAATATTCCTAATCTTGAAGAATTCCTTTAAAAAATTCTTTTGAATCACTAAAATCGGTTGAAATTTCCATGAAATCTGTTAAAATATCCTAAAATATTTCAAACCTTTTGAAATCTTTTGACATTCATTGAAATTATAGACATATCTTTCAAATGCTTTGGATTCTTTTCAAATGCCCTAAAATATTCCCAGTCTTTTAAAATTCATTCAAATTATTAAAATAAATAAAAAATTCCTTGCAATTTACTGAAATTCTTTCAAATATTATCCTACAATATATCAATTTGAAATCTTTTAGAATCAATTGAAATTTTTTAAATCCTCTGAAATCCTATTAAATTAGTGAAGCCAATAAAAAATTTCTTAAAATATTTTATAATACATCAAAATATTTAAAATTCTTTGGAATATTTTTAAATTCCTTGCAATTGTCTGAAGATCTTGAAAATTCCTTGGATTTAAAAAAATACCTTATAGTCGTTAAACTTCTTTCAAATCCCTTCAAATTATCAAAATCAATTCCTTAACTCTTTCAGGGGCAGGTGCCACTATAGTGGCACCCTAGTTTTCCTCGGTTTTTTCTTTATAGCTTGAATAATTTAAGCTCTAGATGGCTCTAATCTTTTGTCATTGAATAAGGGTCGCATAGAGAACAGGTTTCTCGACTCAAAATTTAGAGGATCACTATATATAATTAGTTATAAACAATTAACAACAACAAAATGTAGAGATTTTCAATTAAATTCGGCTATGAGCTTATTTTTCAACAAAATTTACTGATATTTGGTATACAGGGGTTTTCAAGGTCGCTGATTACGAATCCAGTTTCAGATTTTAAAAATTCAAAATGTCGGATCCAATATGGCGACCTTATCGTAAGAAAAATTCACAAAATTCAATTATTTCAGCTGGTATTACTTATATAGGGATTTTTGAGGTCGCTGAATACGAATCCAGTTTTGGATTTCAGAAATTCAAAATGGCGGATCCAATATGGCGGCCTCATCGTAAGAAAAATTCACAAAATTCAATTATTTCAGCTGGTATTACTTATATAGGGGTTTTTGAGGTCGCTGAATACGAATCCAGTTTTGGATTTCAGAAATTCAAAATGGCGGATCCAATATGGCGGCCATTTTGAATTTTGAAAATCTGACTCCAGATTCGTAACCAGCGACCTCAAAAACCCTTAAGTACAAATTTTTATATTTATAGGCTAATTTTTGAAAATTATGTCCGCCATTTTGAATTTTGAAAATCTGACTCCAGATTCATAATCAGCGACCCTTAGAACCCTTGTATACACTATTAGGTCTGAGATAGGTGCAGCAGAAAAATGTGCCCCTGAAAGGGTTAAAGTATCGGTGTTTTTTTTAATACAGCGTAAAAATGCTTAATTTGAACATCTTTTTATATTATAAAATTTTTGATCTGTAGACATGCACAGATCTCTGACATACTTCTATTCAAACCGAAAAAAAAATAATTATTCGAATGTGTCACTATAAGGAAATGGAGATTTCAACCCTATAGGGAAACGTACACGAGTTTCACAAATTATATTTAATATGATAACTATAATTAAATAATAGCAATCACAGTTACAGATCATAGAAATGATTAATTTCACAAATTTCTTGTTTGCGTAAAAAGTTTAATAACAGACTACCATCACAATTGAGGTTATGGTTCATTACTCACCTTATAATTTATTTCACGTATTTCTCCTTTTACAGACTTTACCGTGCAACGGTTGGCCACACTGAGCCACGCATTACTCAATACGAAAAAACACGTGTCGTATTATCGAACTCGAACTACGATTCGATTCGATTACTATTTCCCATAGTGATCCCGAAAAGACCACCTTGACATGCGCATGCTTCGACTGAATGGCGCTTATTGGTTCTAGTTCGCGTGCTCATTGGGAATTCAAATACAGGTGCGTACTACAGCCAATCAACTATATTACAATTCAAACATGCGCAGATAAAGGCGACTCAGTCAGCATCACTGATTTCGAATGCAGTAACACACACAGGCATACACTACTGTTCAGCGCACAGTGGGCCAGGAGGCCACTTATTTTGGCCAAAATTCAAGATTTTGTCATATTTGCATAAAACTTGGTGTATAAGTAGTGATGGGCGCTGCTCGGTATTTCACAGTCATGACCAATCCTGACCGGTCATGACGGTAAATGTTGGTAAAACGCGGTCAGACCCAAATATTTCCACCAGAAAAGGTTTTTTTATAGAGAAAAGTGGTTTAGTTGTTAGAACATACCCAATACTAAACTTGCACAAAAAGTTTTTCGGTTCTAAATGTTCCAGTTATTGTCAAAGTAATAAAAATTCCAAAAAGCTGAGCATAGCACACGACGCTTTTGACAGTTTCGCGCGAGTTTTGAGGAGAATTTGAAAATGACACTTTACAAATTGACAAATTACATTGAAAATCTGTTGCATTTTCTAAGTAATATTTTTTAAATAATATTTAGTAGTATGTTAAGTTATTTTGAATATCATTTCAATGAATATGACACTTAAATATTAAGTTAAGTACTTTGTATCGTATAGGTTATATTCCCTAAATGAAAATACTGTTTTTTTGTCTTTAAATAAAATAACATTGATATATTATTATTATGAAGTTAGATTTATAAGTAATTTGTGTAAATAATGTATTATTTGTTATTATTTATATGTGACGAAATTCAATAAGGCAATTATTATAATTAAAAATGGTAACAATGACAATACAAATAATACATTATTTACCCAAATTACTCATAAATCTAAATTCGAAATAATTATTTATCAATTTTATGTTATTTAAAGACAAAAAACAGTATTTTCATTTAGGGAATATAACCTATACGATACACAGTACTTAACTTAATGTTTAAGGGCCGATTTCACCAACTCTGATTAAGATGTTAATCCTCGATTATTCTAATTTAATCAGTACCTTGCGTTCCACCATCTTCTAAAGTATGATTAAAGAGAGTTAATCACCGTTCAACTTAACCGGTCGATTTTGGCCGATTAACGGAGTAAATCGGCGATTAACGCTGGTTGGCAGAACATAACCTCCAAATCGAAGTTAGCACTTGAGCACTTGGAGCATGTTCAGAACCAGTGGCGGACGCAGGGAGGGGTTTTGGGGG
>CAKNYM010047389.1:101406-117631 GCA_932195095.1 Andricus curvator | reverse complement strand
TAGTTTGAAAGGTTATTAATAAATTGAATTTTCAGAACTGAAAGTTCGAATTAAAAAAAAAATTAGATAAAGTAAGAATTGTTTGAATGTTTTAATAAAAATTATAGTTGAATGCTTCTTATTTTGTAAACTGATTAATTAATTATTACCTGATTAATTTTTTCACAATAGTAAATTACGTAAAGATTGAACTTTAATTTTTCTCTACTAAGTGACATAAATCGATTATTTATTTTTAAGTTATGTAATTGAATATTGGCTATAATTTATATAGTAGAAGTTAATTTATATTTGAAATATCCGTATTCTACTTACATAATTTTTTAAATGTTTTTCATCTTGTGAAATGAGTATCTGAATTAAAATTTCAAAGTTATGTGTACATACGTTTTGATTTTTTTTTAAATTAGTTTAAAAGGTTATTGATAAATCAAATTTTCATTAATGAGAGTTAAAATTTAAAAAAAATAGGTAAAAATAATTGGAATGTTTTAGTGCAAATTATAGTCCATAGATTCTTATTTTGTGAAATGATTAATTAATTATTAGCTGATTAATTTTTTTCACGATGATAAATTAAATGAAGTTTAATATTTTGTTTTATTTCTAAATTGAGTAACATAAATTGATTATTTACTTGAAGGTTATGTAATTGAATATCGGATATAATTTGTATAATAAAAGTTTATTTATATTTAAAGTACCCTTATTACAATTAAATCATTTTTCAAATGTGCCTGATTTTGTAAAATGAGTATCTCAATTTAGTTTTCAAAAATATATGTGTGAATATGTTTTATTTTTTCTAAAATCAGTATAAAAGGTTACGAATAAATTGAATTTTTAAAAATGAAAGTACAAATTAAAATAAAATGTAAAGTAAAAATTAATTTAATGTTTTAATGAAAGGCATAATGTAATGCTTTTTATTTTTTAAATTGATTAATCAATTATTATCTGATTAATTTTTTTCAAAGTAATAAATTACCTGAAGATTGATTTTGATTGGTTTCAATTAAGTACATAAATTTATTATTTACTTTAAGGTTATGTAATTGAATATTAGCTTTAATTTCTATAATAAAAGTTTATTTAAAATTAATTAAAATTTAAAAAAAAGGAAAGTAAAAATTGCTTGAATGCCTGAATGAAAATTATAGTTCAATGCTTTTTATGTTGTCAACGGGTTAATTAATTATTAGCTGATTAATTTTTTTCCAATATTAAATTACATAAAGATTAAATTTTAATTTCTTTAAATTAAGTAGATAAATTGATTATTTAATTGAAGGCCATTAAATTGAATACTGACTATAATTTTTATAATGAAAGATTATTTATTTTTAAAATACGTCTATTTCAATTGTATAATTTTTGTAAATTTTTCGATGTTGTGAAATAAGTATCTGAATTCTGCTTTCAATATTATATGTACATATTTTTTACTTTTCTATGGAATTAGTTTAAAAGGTTATTATTAATTAAAATTTTCAGAAAAATATCAAGTAAAAATTATTCGAATGTTTTTATTAAAAGAACTGTTTATTGCTTTTTATGTTGTTAAATGATTAATTAATATAAATATACATATATTTTGAATTTTTCTGAAATTAGTTTCAAAAGTCATTAATAAATTAAATGTATAGAAATGCAATTTCAAATGAAAAAATCTATTTTGAACGTTTCAGTGAGAATAATTTTTTAATGATTTTTATGTTGTGAACTAATTAATTATATATTAACTGATGCTATTTCATAAACAGATTAAATTTGCAGGAATAAAATTTCAAATCCTTCATATGAAAAAAGGTAACCTCCATCTTGTGTAAGATTGTGGTATAAAAGGAATCGTTATTTAATAGAATATTGAATATGATTTTTATATTCAAAGTTTATTCATATTTAAAGTACCTCTATTCCAATTTCATAATTTTCAAAATGTTGAGGATGTTGTGAGAAAATTATCTAAATTCAATCTTCAAAATTATACGCAATGTGTTTTAAGTTTTTATGGAATTTGTTAAAAAGATTATAAATAATTGAAATTTTTAGAAAAATATGAGATAAAAATTATTTTGATGTTTCAATGCAAATGATATTGTGGGTTGATTTTTATGTTATGAACTGATGAATTAACTATTAATAACTATCGACTGATTCATTTTTTTCAAAAAAGTGAATTACATAAAGATTGAATTTGAATTGTTTTCAAACAAGTCACATAAATTGATTACTTACATTAAGGTTATTTGATTTCATATTGGCTGATATTGTTATGATAAAAATTTATTTTTCCTGTAAAATATCTCCATTACAATTATATAATTTTTTAAAATTTGTGTGATGTTGTGAAGTGAGTATCCGAATTCAATTTCAAAATTATATGTGCATATATTTCAATTTGTTCTGGTTTTACTTTGAAAGGTTATTAATAATCGAAATTTTCAGATAAATATTAAATACAAGTTATTCTAATATTTCAATGAAAATAATTATTAAATGCTTTCTATGTTCTGAAATCATTAATTAAATATTAACTATTCCTGTTAAAAATCACATTTTCTGGAATTAGTTGAAAGATGATTAATAAATTAAATTTAATAAAAGAAAAGTCCAAAAAAGAAAAATATATATAAAGTAAAAATTATTTGAAAGTTACAATGAAAATAATTTTATCATACTTTTATGTTGTGAACTAATTAATTGAGAATCAGCTGATTAATTTTGTTCATAATATCAAATTACATTATTATTATTATTATTATACCATTAAGCCATTTCCCTTTCGGGGTAGGCGTGACTTGCTCGGTTGGAGAATAGTAGTGTGTATATGGGTATATAGGTATAAGGTAGGTAGGAATATAGGTATGAGGTGGATAGGTATATAAGTGTTAGGTATATATATTTTAGATTGATCTGGAATTCTCGTGTTATTTATTAAAATGACACGTTTACCCCGCAACACTGCTCCGACCCAGGTTGCTGATCAATCTCTCTAGCGATCACCCCAAGTGAAAAGCCTCACAAAATTGTTATGTATGGTTCTCCACTTGGGCCCATTAGTATCCAAGATCTTTGTTTCAGGCGTCATTCATTCTACTGTCACTCTGTTTACAAACTATTTCTCGCCACACTTTTCTGTCCTGGCATACTACTCTAGCTTCCTTCACGTCCATGCATTTTTTCATGCAAGCTCTTGTGTTTCTATGGCTTCTTATGTCTCTACGGATTAATGTCTCATTTACAGATTCTAACCATTCTTTCGGCGGTCTACCTCTGGGCATTCTGCCATTTACTTTACCTTTATACACTTGTTTGGTCAGTCGTTCATCTTTCATTCTTTCAAGATGTCCGAACCATCTTAACTGATTTCTTTCCCATGTGTCAACTATTGTCTCTTTTGCACCACATTCTTTGAGGATTGTCTCGTTTCGGACTTTGTCCATTAGTGTTTTCCCGCATATTATGCGCAGAGGTTTCATGCCGATCGCGTTAATTTTACTCCTGTCCTTTTCTTGACAGGTCCATGTCTCGCTACCGTATAGTACAGTCGGTACGAATATAGAATTGTGTATGGCCATTTTAGCTTTTTTTGATATGTTTTTATTTGTTAGGATGGATCCTGCTCTACCGATAACCTGCTTACCCTTATTTATGCGCCTATCTAACTCCCCATCTATTTTTCCGTCGCTAGTGAATAGACTACCTAGATATACGTACTTGTCAACTTGTTCTAATCTCTCATCATTTAGGACAATGTTGCACATTGTTTTCTCACTCTTTCCCTCAAACACCATGATTTTTGTTTTATTTACGTTAATTTTGAGTCCCATGTCCTTCATGCTTGTATGAAGTTTATTCAACATTCTTTGCAAGTCCTCGACTGATTCTGCCATAACAATCTTGTCATCTGCGAAAGCTAACCCACGTACCTTAACTGTTTGGAGATCTACACCTTCTTCGTCGAAGAGTGCAGTTCTTAGACACTTATCCATGAATATGATAAATAGCCACGAGGACATAACGCATCCTTGTTTCACGCCTTGCGTAATATCGAACCAGTCACTCAGTTTCCCGTTTACCCTTACGCTCGCTTTACTGCCTGTATATATTGTTTTTATTGCTTGCAGGAGCCCTCCATTTACTCCGTATTCTTTAAGAACTTCCCAAAGTTTACTTCTATTTACCGTGTCAAATGCTTTTTCTAGGTCAATAAATGCACAGAAAACTTTCTTTCCTACTCTCAAGCTTTTTTCTGTGATCTGTCTTAGGCTAAATATCTGATCTGTACATGATCTTCCTGGCATAAATCCACTTTGGACTTCCCATATTTTTTCTTCTGTGATTTCCATTACCCTACGAATAAGTATTTTTGAGTATATTTTACTTACGGTACTTAGTAGGCTGATACCTCTGTAATTACTGCAGTTGTTTTTATCTCCCTTTCTTTTGTATATTGGTACGATAATCGCTTTTTTCCAATCGTCTGGGACTTTCCCCGTCTCGATACATAAATTTATTAATTCGCACAACCTGTGAGGTATGTACTCGCCACCGTATTTGAGCATTTCAGCACTAATGCTGTCTATGCCAGCAGCCTTACCGTTTTTTAAGTTCTTAATTATGTCTCGGACCTCAGTGACACAGACTTTTTCAATTGGGTTTTCTAATGCATTATGTTCTATGTCGCAGTTTTGTTGTCCTATATCTTCGCCTCCTAATAGTTCTTTAAAAGAGTCTTTTAAAGCGTCTACTATCCCGTCTATATCATATAGCATTTCACCTTTGCTGTTTCTCATGCTAGCAAACTCTGTACTTTTACATTCCTTCAACTGTTTATATAGTAGTTTCATTATTCCTCCAAAGCCGTTTTGTATTTTGTTCTCTTCTTCTGTTCTGATTTTTTCTTTACTCTCCTTGACTAGTCGTTTCATTTTCCTCTTTTTGTCTTTGTAATCATTTTTGAGTCTATTTCTCTCCTCATCGCTAAGACCTGTCATGTTTAATGTTTTCTTGTGCGCTTTTTTCTTTTCTCGCTGGGCTGCTTGAATTTCATCATTCCACCATGCATCACCAGACTTTCTTCCTACCACTGCCGTACCACACACTTCAATTGCAGTTTTAACAATGATATCCCGTAATAAAGCCCACGCGCCCTCTATATCTTTAACGCTCGTAAGCGCTTCCCAAGTTGCCCTATCTATGCGTTCGCTTAACTTATTTTGAAACTCTATTCGCACTTCCGGTTTCTGTAAATTTTCAATCTTTATTCGAGTTTGTTTCGTTTTTTCTGTTCTCGTTCTTTTCCATCCCTGGCCTAAGTTTATTTTAGAGATTAAAAGATAATGATCAGTATTGCATTCGGATCCCCTCATGACTCTTGTATCTACAACTAGTTCTCTTAGTCTTTCATCCGCAATAACGAAGTCAATTACACTGCGGTTATTTCCTTTACACCAAGTGTACGTGTGGATCATTTTATGTCGAAACCAAGTATTGGTAATAAATAGCCCCTTTTCTAGGCATAAGCTAACTAATTTTTCCCCGTTATAATTTTTTCTTGGATCCCCAAATTTACCTAGTACCCTTTCTTTATCTGTATCCTGACGTTGAACGCCGACCCATCCGTTCATATCTCCTAGCAGAATTATTCTTTCGCCTGGATCGCAAGTACTTATTGTGTCATTTAAAGTGTCCCAGAAAGCGTCTTTGACTTCTCGCGGCTCACTGTCAACTGGGGCGTAGCACGCTATGATAAATAACCTTCTGATTCCTACCTTCATTCTAGCCCACAACAATCTGGGAGATACAAAATCATGATCTTTGAGATGCTGTCTTGCTTTTTTATTCATAATTAAACCGATCCCTTGACTACGATTTGATTCACTACCTACTCCTGACCATATTTCAAAACCGCCTTTCAACACCCCATTTTCTATGTTTCTACTTTCGCAACCCTTTTTCTTCGTCTCAGGTACACATAAAATATCTAGTTTCCTTGCATGCATAGTTTCTCGTAGTTCTCTTATTTTAAGGTCATTCACTCCTCTAGCATTCCAGACACCCAGTCTCCATTCATCGCCTGAAATTCGACCTTTACGTTTACCGTGTGTATGCATTTTGTCGATCCAAGTTTCAGTCCATTCCGAGGCTACTTTATTGTTTGTATTATTCATGTTTAGATTGTACACCCAACTAACACCTTTATGCGCGAAATTTGTTTTGCGAGCCGAAATCATGTCCAAGTTAAGTGATTATTCGTCGTACGGTGGATAGTCTATCTGTAACGTCAGTCCCACCAATCCCTCTGTTCCTGGGGGTTGTGGGTGTGGGGGGGGGGGAGGACGGAGAAAGGAAACCGAGAGTCTCAATTGGTTGGTGATTTATTCTGAGAAGGTTACCAGCCTTCAGCAGCTTTGTATTTGATAGGAGTTAATATGTGTCCAAAGCCGAATACTGGCCTACCTCTAAAACAGAAGCCAATAAGTCTTTTTTTTTTTTTTTTTTTTTTAATTTGAAAAAGAGTTATATATAGATCTAGATGAAATTTGCTCCGGGTTGACATAAAGATTGAAATTTGATATTCTATAATTAAGTAACATAAATTGATTATTTACTTTTAGATTATGAAAATAGCCCTATTCCAGTTACATAAATGTCCAATTGTGTCTGAGATTGCGAAATGAGTATCGGAATTCAGTTTTCAAAATTATATGTAGGGTAGCGTGGTCCGAAACCGACCGGTGGTCCCATACCGACCTCCACATGTTTCTCAGTCATTGTGCTGCCACCCAAACTGTCGGTGGTAGGATTTGAAAGCTCTTACAGCATAGACAATTTAGAGGTTGAGAGCTATCTTTTTCTCATTTCATTTTATGATTACGCGACGTGTTGTGTTTTGACAGCAGTTCCATGCATTTTGTAGCTGCATGGAACTTCAGTTTCAAGTGCTTTATTGTTTCTTTGAAAATAGGAAGGTAGGTTGTTTTGATTGCTCATGACCTATACTTGAACACGCGCTATAAAACTTTGATCACTTTCATTGTCGTAAGTGAACGGCAAATCATTGTTTGGAAAAATTTGTGGTGGTCCAAAACCGACCGCCACAAGGTGGTCCGAAACCGACCCCTATATTTTCGCGCACCAAAGATTTTCTAGCGTGTTTTTGACGGTCAAACTTTGATTTAACGACTTCTAGCGGTAATTACACATCTTTTGTTAAGAAATGGGACGATCGTTCAAACGTAAAACGCCAAAACGAGATCCGCGAATTCTGCGGCGCGTAGTTGCTTCGATGGCATTGGGAACTTCGCTTCGTGCAGCTGCATAAAAGGCCTTCAAATGTTTTTAAATAAAATGAAAAACCATTCCCAAATCGTATTTTTCCCCTAAACCAGTTGCAAAAGAAATGCCAATTCGGCCTTTTCACATGATTCGCAGCGAAAAAATAGGGTGTCGGTTTCGGACCATGGGGAGGTCGGTTTCGGACCACGATTTTCGAGAACGACCAAAGTGCAGATTTTCACTACGATCTTGATATCTCACAACAAAAGTCCCCAAAAACCTCGTCAAGCTGCTCAAAACTCAGAATAACGTTTAACTTAAAGAATCGAAATTTGGTTTGTGATAAAAATTAAGTTGAGGCACTTTAATTGCATTTGCCAACAGCCATACCACGCTGAAAAAACCAGTTCTCGTCAGATCACTGAAGTTAAGCAGCGTTGGGCGCGGTTAGCACTTGGATGGGTGTCCATTCGAGAAAACTGAGTGCTGTTGGCACATCGTGGGTGTGGTGAGCCCACACTTGTAGTTATTTACTACAAGTTATCAACCTAGAAACACTACCCGAATCGGGTAGTGTCACGCCTACCCCGAAAGGGAAATGGCTTAATGGTATACAGCCGCTTAGGCGGTCGGTTTCGGACCACGCTACCCTACAAATGCTAATTGTTTGAATAATTGTAAAATATTATTAAAAAATATGTATTACTCTTCACATTCACTAATTGTGTTATTAATTCAAGAAAATAATAACTTTTCACGGGTTACAGGTGAAGAGGTTGTATAAGAAAACAAAAATTGTGCGAGGGGAATGGGTTTTATGATTTCCTTCTCAGTAGTCAAGATCAATTTTTATATTTTGGAATTCCTCATAAAAAATCAACTAAAAAATAATGATAAAAATTTGTCGTAAATTTAATAATTATTGAGTAATTCACAATTAAAGATTAACCAATCAGAAGCACGCGTTAGATGGACGAAAGTGCTTGTGTCATCGACGAGAGTGTGTACGCAAGGAAGCTGCGGCTGTGTAACACGGCAACTGAGCGACGAGAGATATTAAATCTTAGAAAATATATTTTCCTTTAGAATACACGTTGAATTATTTTAATTGCCTTCGAGTATTTATGAATTCTGCAGAATTCAAACGAATTCTTAGACTTTCACACTACAAACCATAAATCACTTCGAATTTCTCCAACTCTTTTGTGTTCCCGGAATTCTCCGAATTCTCCAAATTCTTATGAATTTTATGAATTCTTTTGAATTGTCTGAATCCTTTTAAATTTTCTGAACCCTTTTGAATTCTCTCAATTCTTTTAAAATTCTCTAAATTCTTTTGAATTCCGTGAATTCTTATTAACTCTGTGAATTTTTTCGAGTTCTCTGAATTCTTCTCAATTCTCTGAATTTCTTGGATTCTTATAAATTCTATAAATTCTTCTGAATTTTCTGAAATCTTCTGAATTCTCTCAATTCTTCTGAATTCTCTTAATACTCTGTATTCTTCTAAATCCTCTGAATTCTTTTGAATTTTCTGAATTCTTTTAAAAATTTTCTGAATTCTTTTGAATTCGCGGAAATATTTTGAATTCTCTGAATTCTTTTGTATTCTCTTACATAGAACTGTTAAAATGCTCTGAATTGTTTTGAATTTTGTGAATTCTTCTGAAGTCTGTGAATTCTTTTGAGTTTTCTGAATTCTCCTCAATTCTCTGAACTTTTCTTAATTTTCTAAATTCTTCTGAATTCTGTAAATTCTTTGGAATTCTCTGAATTCTTGTGAATTGTCTGAATTCTTGTTAATTGTCTGAATTCTTGTGAATTGTCTGAATTCTTGTGAATTCTCTGAATTTTTTGGTTTCATCATTTTCTTCACGTATTTTTTATAAAGTTAAGTTAGCATAACACCATATATAACAAAAAGAAGGGCTTAGGAAAAATCGGACGACTTCCTGTCGGCGATATTTCAGGAGCCCTAAATGAGCCTGAAATTATGCAAGGGAATTAAACAAAATTTGCTAAATTTGTTTAAACAATAATTGTTCAAACAATTTTTTTAAATTTCAAATAGTATCATGTTCGGAGGGCCCTAAATGTGAGCTAATTTCAGCCCCAATTCCGAAATTTAGGGCTCTATTATTTTTTGTAAAAAATGGTGTTTGCGCTAGCTTAACGTTAAGCTGGCTGAGCATTGCTGTAAAACGGACTAAAAAGATTTTACAGAAGAATCACCTGATAGAATAATTTAGGGCTCATTTAGGGCTCATGAAATATGATAATAAGATTGAAAAAAAATGTTTAAACAATGTTTTTTCAAACAAACCTACTAAAAATGAATTAAACAAATTTCGTTTCTCCCCCTATGTTACGGCTCATTTAAGGCTCTCCGAATATGATATTTGAACTTAAAAAAAATTGTGTAAACAATTATTGTTTAAATAAATTTACCTAAAAAAATTTTTTATTTCACTCGCATAATTTTAGGCTCATTTAGGGTTCCTGAAATATCGTCGACAGGATGTCGCCCAATTTTTACTCTGCTATTTTTTGTTATATATGGTGTTGTGCCACCTTAACGTTATAAAAAAGACATAGAGAAAATCATGAAACTCGTTCTTTCCCCTCGCATAATTTAGGGCTCATTTAGGACTAATTCGGGCCCGTAGTCCTAAATTTAGGGCTCCATTATTTTTTTAAACAAATGGAGTCTGCGCTACACTATTAAAAATGTTCGTAAATTTAAGAAACATTTCAGACGCAAAAGTAACGGAGGTTCCCAAATGTCTGTTACGGAATTCATATTACGATCAAATTTTCGCAAAACGAATTTCATGTCAAATTACGAACTTTTGGAGCAAATTAAGAAAATACGTCGTGAAATTACGAAAATACTCGGTATGACTTGGATTCCTTCGGTGCCATTCGGAAGACCGCCGGCGCATGTAGACTGCCACTGCCCAGCAAAGAAGAGTTCACGGACGGAAATAATCTTGAAGGTATAATTGAATATTTTTTTCCCAAACCTACTTTTTCGTGGAGTCAAATAAATTAACTTCTATTTTTTACTTTGCACATGCTTTGCATCCTTTGCATGCTGTGACAGGCGGAAGGTTATGTCTCATCTATAATTTCGTTCCTTTGTTCCCTTCGCGTTACTTACCTATGATACTAATGGTTCATGCAAGTATGCATGCATGCTCGAACGCGGGCGTCCGCGTTTGCGTCAGGATAGGAACTGTGTTGAGCAATGCTTTGGTTCACACTGGACACGCGCATCGCCGACAAGCTGCCAAAAAGTGTAACCTGACGCTTTTCACAGTTTTCACAGTACGCCTCCACACTGGGGCAAAGACAGTGCCTATGAACAAATTGATTTTCACATGAGAATTATGATCCGATTTCAACGTTTCTTTCTTTCAATGAAAGACAAATAAAGTCCGCATATGGCTATTACGTTTGGTTTTTGGAAAAAAAAACTTAATTAGTACTTTTTAATTCAAAAACCAAAATGAAAATTTTTTTTTATCTCTTTAAAAATGCCGTTTCATATAAATTTCTTATAAAGATTAACTGGATGAAAAGGGTTTCATAGGGATTGTCAGCTTTTAGTGATTTTGTTAATAAAATTTAATGGATACTTTGATATTTAAAAAAAAAAGTTTGCTAAAAAATTACCTGCACCAGCTGCTTGTGTTGGTGCACTAACTGTTTTTGTAATGGAATTGAACAACAATTACCAGGGACTGACACCCATGCACTGGTATTTGTAGACATAAAATCCATTCTTTCAACTTAATCAACACAAAAGAAGGAGCAAAACAACCGCAACTGTTTTAATTTTGGTTGCATTATTCATGCTAAACACTACAATATTTTGCCCTGCTTAAAAAAAAGAACCTTCCTTGCATAAGAAGAATCCAATACTGATTGACGAAAATCGCAAACTTTTCCCCAATGAATACTGTTACTACCTGGTCCTTCTTACCCGAGGCTGAATCATGTCTTTCCACTTTTACATTCACTTTCACTGTTCAAATTTTCACCACCTGTCACCAAATATTTTTGTAGGATAAAGAATCTGTACAAACTTTCACCGAAGAAATTAAAAATTTGTCAGTTTCCATGAAGAAAAGAGGTAATTAAAATACTTCTGAACTCAATATTTTCTAAAATAAATAATTACTCAAGATAAAACAATTTTTACTTTCGAGAGTTACCTCATGTTTTTGATGCTACCAAAATTTCTTGATCACAAAAATTTGAATTTTCAATTTGTCAATAGAATTTTCTACGTTTCATACAAAAACGGTGAGTTCGATCAAAAAACGGTTACATGGGATATTGTAGGCCTTCTTGAGATGCACAATAAATTATTCTTCTAACACTGTTTTTTTATCTCGCATAGTTCTATTGTAACGTGTAATTTTCTATCTTCAATAACATTTTTCACGGTTAAAAAAAACTATGCATTATATCAAAAAATGGTATGAACCAAAGTACATGGATAGGTGGATAATTTCGCTTTTTGAAATTTTTGTTTTCATCTTACATAGATCGGCTGGAAAATTGAATTATAAATGATTTAAAAAGCATTTTCGATGGATAAAATCAGGACGTTTTGCCAAAAATGGCTGGTTAAAGATCTCGTCCTTTTTTTAGGCCTTTAAAAAGTCTACACGATACTGCAGACATACACCTTCTTAATCTTTATTTTTACTCAGAGAGTCTAAAAACGTGTAGATTTGATGAAAAGAGAAAACGTCAAATTGTACATAAAACTAATACTAATAAACTTAATAAACATAATGAGAATTTAAAAATTAAAAATGCTTCATTTTCGAAGAAAAATAAAAAGGTCAAGAATTACACCAAATTTCTTAGGCTAACAAAATTTCTTGATCAGTTCCTTTGAAAAAAAATGAAAAAAACAATCCAGATATTCCTAATGAAAATAAATACACATTTGCAAATTTCTTGAAAGAAAATCAACTTCGATTCAAATAATACTCCATTTCACCTCAACCATTCCGTGAGTTTGGAAAATCCAAAAAATTGTTGTAATACTCATTCCATCGCGGCGCGGCGGTTCACAGTGGTTCAGCAATGGATTTTCGCGGAAAGATTCAGCTGCATCTCGCAATTCTGAACCGATTCACTTTTCTTTTTTAATTACTAAGTATAATCCACTTGCATTGTTTTCAATCCATTAAAAATATAATACTTCGATTTCGACATTTTTTCTGATATCTTTATTAATATAATATTTTTCAAATAAACAAAAAAAATCAGCAAACTTACGTTTCTTAGGAATTTTATACTGAGTAATTTAAAAAAAACAAAAGGTGTATCGGTTGAGAATTGCGACCTGCAGCATCATCCTTCCGCGAAAATCCATTCCTGAAGCACTGTGCGGTTGCCACAGTGGACCGCGACGAGTTTTGCTGGTGCGCCTCCGCTCAGGATAACTAAAAAATGCGTTCAAAGTGCGTCGCGTCGGCGTTCGCGTTCGCGCTTGCGTTCGAGCATGTATGAACCTTAAATACCTTTTCATACATCGCTTGCCGGCAGTGGCAGGCAGTGCCTGGGGAAAGTCCACAAATTTATAATAATAATAATGATAATAATAAATAATGAGGCGTAGGGATGTGGCGACCCCATCGCCCGAGAGCTCCGGCTCTTGCAGTCAGCCACGTTGCTTTGGGCTAACTCCCCAATGCAATGAATTATGCGGTTACGACACCAGTATCGCGCAGTGCCACCCACAATAGGCCTCTCTCGGATGGAGGCCATGGTTCAGTTGGGAGTGGCAATAGGACCGAACCGAGGCGACGACCAGGCAATGGCCCCGGACAAACGCGAGAACATCGATTTAAATGGTCAGACCAACTCAGGAGAGACATCCTTACCTGTTGGCAAAGAAGCTCACCGGCGCGAAGAGGATTCATGCAGAGGTTACATGACCGTTGGGTCAATATGCACCCGGAAAATGCTCATCAAACGCCTCAGTATTTAAGAGATCAGGTATCCTTTTTGCGAAAAAACGGATATGAAGCTCTTTATCAGCAAGAAGAAGAGCAACATCCTCCATCGAACATTCCACCCGTTCCAGCAAGACCACCTTTGCAGATAGCCGATAATGCTAACATGAGAAATAGGAGATCTATCCACCAAAAAGTCTTTCTCAGGATGGACAAATTAGCTGAAGCTAATACTGCTCTCCCCGATTTGCTACCCGAAGATGTTAATCTCTGGAATCTGAACTGCGTTGTTTACGAGAAGGCGGTGTCCATGCTTAGCGACAGTAGAAGTAACGAAACTTCAGTACGTCTGAGTAAGACTCGCGAACGTATTGCACAGCTTCAATTCAAAATTGAAACGGCGAGACGGCATGCATCAAATATTCAGTGCGTGATTAGCTACATAACATTAAATAAAAAATTCACTCCAAAAGTTAGGGCACTTGCTCGAAACTTGAGGAAAGCAAATCACTCGCTGAACAAGTGTAAACTGTTGACCATCAAGCAGCACTGGACGCAAAAAATAAGATCTCTTTCAACAGCGAAACAGCGCCTTGAACGGCGAGTAAAGTGGATTCAGGAAAATTCCACCTTTTCTACTCATCCTTCCCGTCTGTTCAATAAAAAGTCACGTGCCGTTAAAAATCCGCCTAGTCGAGAAGAGATTCAAGTCTTCTGGGAACAAGTATATGGAGATACTTATCAGCTAAATGAAGACGCTTCAGATATATCACTCTTTCGTAACTTTTGCCAAAGGCAAAGGTTACAAGGTCCAGAGGAAGAGTGTCCACTAATTACTGCTGAAGAAGTGAAGAAAGTTATCGCTAGAACTAAGAACTTTTCAGCGCCCGGGCCAGATAAAATCAACAACTTTTGGTGGAAGAAGTTTACTTCTACGCACCAACATCTAGCTCGTATATTTACTACTTTCTTAAACAGAGAACAACCAGTCCCGCAGTGGCTAGTGGAAGGACGCACGGTATTGATTCCTAAGACTGGAGATTTGTCAAGTCCAAAGAACTACAGGCCCATAGCTTGTTTAAACACCAGCTATCTATCGAGCCGGTATGGAGTGCAATAGTTGAACAACGTGGATGCAAGAGAGGTCTGGCAGGTTGCAGGGAGAACCTGTTAATAGACAGGTGTATCACCCAGGACTCGATCAGGTATCGACGCAATCTGTCCATGGCTTGGATTGACTACCGTAAGGCATTCGATAACACGAACCATGAGCTACTTATTAAGCTCATTGAATGCATGGAGGTGCATCCAAAAATAGTGAGATGCATAAAAGAGCTTATGCTCTTGTGGCGGACAAGATTTGTCATAACATCTGACAAAAGACAAGTGACTACAAGCTATATCACATATAAGAGGGGAGTCTTCCAAGGAGACTCTCTAAGTCCGATACTTTTCTGCATCTCCCTCTTGCCTCTATCTATTGTGCTCCGAGGCAAAAGCTCTGGATACCTATGTGGCCCGCCGAACAAAAGAGAACATAAGGTCAACCACCTTTTATACATGGACGACCTTAAACTCTTTGCTTCCTCGAAAGAGGACCTTAACATCCTTGTGGAGGCGGTAAATAGGTACTCTAAAGCGATTGGCATGATCTTCGGAATGGACAAGTGTGCCTGCGTCCACCTACACCAAGGAAGACTAGAAACTACATCATCGGGTCACGATCAGGATGTTCAACTCATCGGCGGAAATACCATTCAACATCTTGGTATTGGAGAAACATATACATATCTTGGAATACCGCAAGCGGAAACCCATGATGTGCTTGCGTTAAAAACGGCCCTTGGAAAAAGGTATCGCCAAATTCTCAGAAAAATTTGGGCTTCCGAATTATCTGGAAAGAATAAGATCCAGGCGACCAATTTGCTGGCCGTTCCTATACTGCTCTACACGTTTGGTGCAGTAAAATGGAACGTCGATGAGTTGAAGCAACTTGACCGAAGCACACGCAAGATGATGACAATCCATCGAAGTCATCATCCTAGATCTTCCGTACCTCGAATATACCTCCCGCGAGATAAAGGGGGTAGAGGCTTGCTGAGCTTAGAGTGTCTTCATCGCAGAACGGTTCTGGCTACAGCCTGCTCAGTTCTAAACAGCACAGATTTTCTTATGCGACTAGTACATCAACATGAAGTCGTCAATGCTGCGGCGTTTCTATATCGTGCCGCAGATAGGGCCGCAGAGGAGCTTGGCCTCCCATTTGATTCCAGCGACACTACGCATGCCCTAGCATCACTAACACCTTTGGTGCTCAAAAGTCGTGTACAGGAAGCAGAACATACGCTTCTACTAAGAGAACATGCTGACAAGCCCCTTCATGGTAAATTCTACGGCATTATACGTAGAGAAGAGCTCTCGATGGTTCTGTCCAACATGTTTCTCAAGTCTGCTGGATTAAAATCGGAGACTGAGGGATTTCTTTTTGCCTGTCAAGATGGCGTTATAGCCACCTTAGTTTACCGCGAGCGCATAATGAATATACCTGTAGGCGATACCAACTGCCGAGCGTGCAAGCAAGAGCCAGAAACACTTGGACATGTTCTCAGTGGATGCTCAAAATATGCACGATACGGGTACATAGAGAGACACAATGCGGCTCTAAAAGTGTTATATTACCATCTGAGGCACTTCTATGGTGTTGATCTATTGCCCGTCTTGCCATACGCCCAGGGGGAACTCGAGTCCGTTGTGGAGAATGATCAGTGTAAGATCTACTGGAATTTCTCATTCTCGACCACTCAACGTATCAGTGCTACGAAGCCTGATATTGTCCTCCAAGATCTGAAGAACAAGATCATTTACGTGATTGAATTCTCGGCACCAGCCGATGGTAATATCACGGCAAAGGAGGAAGAAAAACGGGCGAAATATCAAGCACTTCTTTTCGAGCTGAGCAGGCT
>CAKNYM010047389.1:60228-75962 GCA_932195095.1 Andricus curvator | reverse complement strand
ATCGTTTGGTTAAGGTTTGTCTGATTCGAGAGTGAATAGGCCTTGAACTGTGGCAATGCCAATTGAGATCTTTCGCTGCGTAGCATATATGTAGGTTAGGGTGGTTCTTATTTATACTTGGTGGATTTTTTTTCGAATGTCTCTGCTCTCAACCACCAGTGTTATTCGAATGCCCAAAAAAAAATCTCCAAATTTGAGCAAAATCAATTAATATTTAGGGGTGCCGCAAAGACCATGAAGTTTCCTATTGATGATTGGAAAAAGTCAGCTTTTTGTAAATCTAATATTTTAACTCGATGTTATGTTACAAATAATTCCGTGTTTCAGTATATTGTCCAGAATTCGTCAGAGAATAAGAATCAATCATAAATTTTGAGGTTGAATAATTTTAAGCCACTCTTATGGGTCCCAAAAGAAAACCCTATGAGTGAAAAATGTGAATTTTACATAATATTGCGGTTTATTGACGCTTTTTAAAAGTTAAAAAAAAAATAGTCATTAATCGGTAAGTATACCATTAAGCCATTACCCTTTCAGGGTAGGCGTGACACTACCCGATTCGGGTAGTGTTTCTAGGTGGATAGTTTCTTGTAGTAAATAACTACAAGTGTGGGCTCACCACACCCACAACGGGCCAACAGCACGCAGTATTCTCGAATGGTCACCCATCCAAGTACTAACCGCGCCCAACGCTGCTTAACTTCAGTGATCGCACGAGAACTGGTTTTTTCAGCTTGGTATCGATAATTTAAGAATACCCAGACATTTGTTAACTAATATCCAATTGTTTAAACAATTTTAATTTGTCTAAATATTCTTTTTTTTTAAGGTAACTCGCGAAATGAACGTATTTTCTAGACTTTATGAGTTATTTAATCAATAATAACAACAAAATAATTCATTTCAATTATTTTACAATTATTTAAACAATACGTATTTGTTCAAGCATATATTTTACCTAAAAAAAAGCAGGAGAAACAATTTATCTCACTACATTTTCGACAAATTTTAATATTTGTAAGTACTAATTTGTTTATTATGAATACTCTTAGATGTTTAAACAAATTAAAATTTTTTAAACAACCACGAGTATTTGAAAATATTAAAATTTGTCGAAAATTTAGTGACATAAAATGTTTCTCCTGCTTTTTTTTAGGTAAAATATATTCTTCAATAAATACGTATCATTTAAATAATTGAACAATTATTTAAACAAATTATTTCATTGGTATTATTGATTAAATAACTCATAAAGTCTAGAAAATACGTTTATTTCGCGAGTTAACTGAAAAAAATATATTTAAACAAATTAAAATTGTTTAAACAATTGAATATTTGTTAACAAATGACTGGGTATTCTTAAATTACCGATTAATGATTATTTATTTCTTTGGAACTTCTAATAAGCGTCAATAAACCGCAATATTACGTAAAAATTCAAATTTGTCACTTATGGGGTTTTCTTTGGGGATCCATAAGAGTGGCTTACAAGCATTTAACCTCAAAATTTATGATTGATTCTTATTCTCTGACGAATTCTGAACAATATACTGAAACACGGAATTATATGGAGATTTTTTTTGGACATCCGAACAAGGTAGTAGTTTAACATCTCTAATTCTTGATTTTTCTCTTCTCGTTTCAGTCATTTGTTCCTACGTTTCTGGGTCGTTTACGGTTTTATCCGGTTTTTCGTCTTCCCTTTTCCTCTAATTCCGTGTTTTCTTCTACCTTCATGTTTAATTCATCAACGTACTGAATTTGTTTATTCTTCAGCTGTAGCTTATCGCCTAACGAGTTTTTATTTGATGCCATGTTCTTCTTTCTTGCTTGCTCTAAAAATGTTTTCAATCTTATTTTGATCTCAATTTTAGTGGAATTTTTGAGATTTTTCTATATTCTATATTTGGTTTAGAAATTATTTGCATTCTAAAACCTTTTCTGATATGCCCCGTCTTGAGCACACGCACCTCGTCTCCGTCAAACCCAACGCACAGCAAATGGGAAGACAGAGAGAGAGAGAGAGAGAGAGAGAGAGAGAGAGAGAGAGAGAGAGAGTGGCCGAGCATGCGCACAACGCCGAAGACGCCCCAGAATTGATCATTTTGTTTTTGATAATCAGTATATTTGATGTACATTATGTGCAGTTCATATATGTACCCCGTCTGCGTCAGACCTCACGCACAGCAAATGGGAATACAGGCAGAACAGGTGGCCGTACTGACGTACTGTGCCAAGGATGTGTCAAAACTTACCATCATCATCTTTTCAATTAAAATTTCTACATATGCCTATCCATACATATATACCCACAATATTGTCAGTGTTACTCGTCTCCGTCAGACCCCACGCACAGCAAATGGGAAGTCAAGGAGAGTGAGCAACTGTGCATTTGCACTATATTAATGGATGTGTCAAAACCGACCATTTTAATATTTGAAAATACATCATATATTATATGTGTCATGTATAGTTGATATATCCCACCCAAGTCATAACCCATGCCTAGCAGTTGCGAGGACAAGTGGAACGATTGGCTGTGTGCACACATTTAGGCATTATTATTTTAATTTAAGAATTTATATGCTTATTTGCACATATTTTTAAGGTATTGTTGATATTTCAAGCTTGCGTTATACCCCACGCACAGCAAATGGGAATACAAGGAGAACGAGTTGTTGTGCATGCGCACTCCACCAAGTACTTGCTAAGACTGATCTATGAAATTCTCTAGATTTGCTAGAATTCTCTAAATTCTGTAAAATTATATAGCAATTTTAGCATCCTCTAAAATTATCTGTAAAATTCTGGCATACTTTAAAATTATCTGTCAAATTCTGGCGTGCTCTAAAATTGTCTACAATTCTCTAAATTTCATAAATATTCTAGCTCAGTCTAAAATTATCTAGAAATAGTCTAATCTTCCATGAAAATTCTACCCTTCTCTAAAATTATCTATAAAATTCTGGTATTCCATAAATATTCTAGTACATTTTAAAATTATCTACAATTAGTCTAATCTTGCATAAAATTCTAGCCTTCTCTAAAATTATCTAGAATTCTTCTAATTTCATAAGATTTTAGCATTCTGTAAAATTATCTAAAATTATTCTAATATTTTATAAAATTTTAGTATCTTTAGAAATTATTTGTTTGTACAACAGTTTTTAAATTCTGTGAAATCTCCAATCATTCTACCTATGGGGCATAATTTCTGAAGTGTACCCACCTCGAAAATGAAAGTTGTCTGATCGGGCTAAAAATTGGCCCAATTGTAGTCCTATTAGATAGTACTCCTCACACCAAAAATTAATTAATTTTGATAATTATTTATCAAATTTTTTTTTTTTTTTTTTCACCTCAAATATTTTTGATAGATTTTTTCACAAACTTTCTGGTGGTGATAACGATTTTTGAAAAAAGTCAAAATTTGACCCGAATTTTTGAAAATCAAAAATAAATTTGACTTTTTTTCAAATACGGGCACTTTTTTTTTCTTCAAAATATTTTTAAAAGAAAGCTGAGATTTTTTCCTATAAGACCCCCAATTTTCAGAGTGGCAAATTAATTCGTCTTTGAGTAATAGAACGATACGTAAACAAGATGCCGTGATGGGGCGGGTGGCGCGCGATTTCCCCTAGTGCGCTCACGCCGAGGATCTTTGTGCAACGCTTTAGTGCTTTAGTGCCTATGTATTTATTGATTTTACTTATCAAATTTCTTCTTGCAATAAAATTTACTCTTGGGGGATTCCGTAAACCACGAAGCTCACTTTTGGCTACTTTTTGACCCCTCCCACCCCCCCTGTAGTCCACCGTGACATTAGCGTCGACACCCCCTGCCCCCCTAGGGTGGTACGTGGTTTATGGAAGGCCCGTAATTGATAATTCATGTATTTTGTTGAAAAGTCGTTGTTTTTTGGTGAAGAATTAATCTTTCTGGCTTAAAAATAAACTATTTGGGTTAAAATTGATTTATTTTGTGTTCTAATATTTGTTGACTTATTGTTCTCAGTAAACATTCTTTTGTTTTTCGACCATGCGTTTTTTTTAACACCTAAGTGTAAAACCACGTGGCTCAGACTAGGAACCCCCTCCTCCCAATATGTAGAACAACGTGGCCTTTCGTCAAACCCCCCTCTGCTCCCCCTAAAGGAGCCACGTGGTTTATGGAAGGCCCCTTGTCATTAAACATCTGTTTCGAACGTTATTAAACAAGTTCATTTTATATTATTCTATAATTGTTGTGGGATGAGGGACACAATGCTCAGCAAGGGTTTTCAAGGTCAATCATGCCTGATCTCTGCGTTGCATTCTGAAAACGGCATCACGGTATAAGTCCCTCCCTCCCCAATTTGTTTCGCCCCTCTCATTCATCCACTCTTCATGCATTTTCTACTTCTATCTACTTTTGGAATCATGCATCTTAATTACTAGTACAAGTTTTCATTCTCTTTCTTCTCTTCTTTTTTTTATTTTCAGTTACATTCCGGTGTGGTCAAAAATCTCTTGCTGGCCCGGCTTCTAATATTCTTATAGTCTATTCCTCTAAATGCGCGATCTTTAAATTCTCCGCTCGTCGAATCATCTTGCTAGTTTTTATGCGCAGTGAAATCGTGGACTGTGGCCCATAACCTGATGGATTTGGCAAGGATGGTCGGCGGAATAATAACACACACTGGGCCTGGTTACACCCGCGAGCCAACAGTAGGCCGGTTTACAATAAGCTAGCTTAAATAAGAGAGTGGCTCAGTTTTGCGTCGTCGCAAAAGCGTTTTCGGCAGTGGCTCTCTGTCGCACACGTGGAGTCCTGCGGCTTCTGCGCCGAAGAGAATCTGGCCGCTCTCATTCAAGCTAGCTTATTGTAAGCCGGCCTGGTGTAGGCTCGCCGGTGTAACCAGGACCACTGACTGTCTTATATAAACTCTTTATTTCAATTTAAGCTCTCAAGACCACTGTATAAATTCGACTGGGACTCGCAAGTCCCCTCGCGTCACACGAACACCAGCGACCAATGCAACGAAGGGTGACGCATTCGTGCCACACATATACATCCGCACGCACACAGGGTCGCGTGTATTTTATTTTTACTGAAAGAAGAGGTTCGATTTTTTTTCAGCAAGTTTGAGCACGTTTAGGGCGCGCACCAGTTGGATCTCGCGCTTCGCGCTCGATTAGGTATTCATCTCGCGCTTCGCGCTCGGACACATTTGCCTGTCGCTTTAACCTCGGTTCGTCTAGGTTTTCGCACTTCGTGTGCTCGCTATTTCGCGCTTCGCGGGCTAATACTCTCTAAGTAAACTTCATCGTTATGACCTGCTTTTGGTTTAATTATGTCAGTTTTACATAAAAAGATGAACGAATTTACTTAAGGTTCTATCGACCTTAAGGAACACATTTTAAAAATCACATAAACCTCGCGCTCCACGCTCATTTATTTTCATCGTATGATAGAAACCCAAAAGTTTGAGCGCGCTTACGGCGCGCGATTTGGTCGTCGCGCTTCGCTACGGCCATATGTTATGTTCAATGTTCTTCAGATAAAAATGACTAAATTTGTATTTGATTTGAAATGAAGAAAGAAATTCCTTTACTTCAGTGTATATTTCCGTATCTTTCGGAAATCTTTCGCCTAGGGCGCGCAACTGTTGGATCTCGCGCTTCGCGCTCGATTATGTATTCGCCTCGCGCTACGCGCTCGGGCGTATCTACATCGCGCTTTACGCTCGGTTGCTCTAGATTTTTCAACTTCGTGTTCGACTTCGATGAAAAGAAAAAGTTTGTTTGCAAATCTTATAAAATTATCAAAACCTCTACATATTAAGGGATTGTTAAATTTGTTTTTATTTTAGACTGAAAAGGAATTTTATTTACTCAAGGTTCTGCCGACCTTAAGGAACACATTCTCATCCAGAAACTCGCGCTTGGCGCTCGATATTTGATTTGAAAATCATTTGAACCTTGCGTTCCACGCTCGGTTATGTGCACCGTATGATAGAAACAAAAAAGTTTGAACGCACTTACGACGTGCGATTTGGTAAATACACTGAGCGTGCACTTTCTGCTTTGTGTTATATGTTCTTCATATAAAAATTACTAAATTTGTATTTGATTTCAAATGAAAAATAATGATATAATTTAGGCGACAAATTTTATTCATTAAAATTTTATTTTAGCTTGTGCCGTTTTTCAAAAAAGTTAATTTTTTCATTTTGAATATATTCTTACAATAAAAATTGATTAAAAGTTTGTAAATCTTTTTTGAATGCACAATTTTTGTTCATTTATCTGTTTTCGTACCTTGCATTGTTTTTTCAAAAATTCGATTTTTTTTACTGTCAATGTTATTTTCACGAATAAAACAAAAACTACGCATCCTATCGAAACATGATTTACAACAAATTTGTACCTCTTCCTTGGATGAACAAATGTTGTTTTTGTCATTTTTTTCGTAGCTCGTGTTATTCGTCTAAAAATTTGATTTTTCTATTTTCAATGCTATTTTTTACGAATAAAACAAAAACTACGCGTCATATCAAAAAGTGAATGATAAGAAATTTGTAGATCTTTTTTGGGTGCATAATTTTGTTGAAATGATCTTTTCTCGTATCTTGCATAGTTTCACAGCAAAATCGAATTTTTGATTTTTCATTATTTTTTAGTGCGATCAAAATTTGACTTTTTTATTTTTCAAAAAATTCAAAAAGTTGTTATGAAAATATTATAGGGTGTTCAAAAAGCAACGTTTTTCTCCTCTTGACTTTTTTTCATATTATGCGTTTTCGGCTTAAAATGTACATTTTCGTTTGTTTTTTGGAATTTTTAAAATGCTATAACTCCAGTAATTTTTTTTTTATCACGAAAAGTCATGAGAATATTTTGTTTGTCATTTTGCGTACTACTAATAACCGTACATAGAATTTTTAGATCTTCAAAAAAAGTGGTCTCAAAAATTTTCAAAATGTGCTCACTTTTTGAATTTTCATCCAAAATAGCTGGTTAACGAACTCGTTCTTTCTTTTTAGGCCATAAAAAAGTGTGCCAAAGCTCAATCAAACCTAATCATTTTTTCGAAAGTTATCGTGGCTACAGACAGACAGACTACAGACACCTTGGTAAAAATCGTTTTTTCTGGCTCAGGGGGTCTCAAAACGTGGAGAATTGATGAAAACCGACTATGTCAAATTTTACATAAAACCAATACCTTCTCATTAGAATGAGAATGTAAAAAGTATCAAAGTCGTTTTTGAAACATTGTATGTATTGTATTGTATATTTGATCTCTCCCTTTTACGGGTCTTAAGGCTTCCACTCCCTGTACATATATTTACATTCCATCCTTAATCTAACTTAACTGCTGCTTATATTATAATGATTCGCCTTACTTATAATAATAACAATAATGTTAATGATAATAATTCTACAAATGAGCGATTTTCCAGGGCTTCCGTTTTCTCTTACCATAAAAATAGCTCTTCCATGATTTGAAATAAACTTTTTATTCACTTTCCTTTACTAGGAATACCCGTTTGGCTCTGCCCTGTTCCCTTGCTTTCTCTTACTTCTTCCAATTTCTTCATCCACGTCACTCCCTGTCCATTACCAACCAAAATCCATCTTACGCACTCATCCACACTCAACTGTCCATCTTCCTCTCCTGTACACCTCTCTAACACATATGCCCATGACTCCATTTCGTATCCACATACTCTGCACAGATTTTCCTCTTCAGCCATCCAATATCTACTAGCTCTCACTCCTTCTCCCATTCTAAACCGTACCACCCTATTCCATTTGTCTTCCTTTTTTATTTTTTGCAAATATTCTGGTTCCGTTAACCCTTTTACCATCATATACCATCTATTCTACCTCGAGTCCATAATCTTTCTCCATCTTTCTTCTCCTTGTCTTACTAATAACTCTAATTCTATGCTCTGCCAATCCAGAACCCCTTCATGTATATCACAAACCCTCCTTATTTTTTCCCTCCCATTTCGAATTTCCCAAATTGCCTCTCGTCTCCTTGTTCCGAATTTCGTCCAAGCATACTTGTGCTATTCTGCTCCGCTCTCCCCTTTTCATCTGCTCTTCAAACCTCCAGGCTCTCTTGATTTGTCTAGTTACCATTTTTTCCCATCCTAATTCTTCCCTTAATATGTATCCTGGGCAACTCGATCACACACCCATTACCCATCATTGCCCAAACCAACGCATCAAACAACCAAACCCTCATTCTCCCATCGTAATTGAACCTTCTCTTTCCTATACCCCATACTTGACCCATTACTTTACTCGCACACTTGATTCTTTTCCTCACCTGTACATCGTTTCCCCCTCCTGCCTCAGACAAAAAACCTCAATAACAGAATTCCTCCACACTTTCCACTGTTTGTCTGTTCATCTTCCAAACGTAACCTATTTTGGTCTTTCTACTTCTGAGGCACATCACCTTGGTCTTGCCTACGTTCACCGTCAGTTCTTTTGTTCCCACATACTCTTCGAAAATTCTCATCATTAGGTCTCATCTTTTGCTCACAGCACTACGTCGTCTGCGTATGCTAGAGAGTATAGTTTGCTATTACCCAAAATCGTTCCCCCTTTGCCTTTCTCCTTTAGCTTCTCCTCTAAGTCTGCCAGCAGCATATTAAAGAGTAGCGGACTCAGCAGGCACCCTTGCCTTAGACCTCTATTCCTCTATTCCTCTATTCCCCTCTCTTTCAATGCCTGCCATAACACTTTTCTATTCACTGAGTCAAAAGCTGCTTTAAAGCCTACGAACAAAGCGACTAATTTTCCTCTTTTCCTCCTTAAATTTCTGTTAACCAAGTAGTTGAGTACGTAAATGTTATCTATTGTCCCCATCCCTTTTCTAAATCCTATCTGATTGTGTGGGATACTTTGTTTCTCTTCTATCTGACTCTCTAACCTTTGTCTTAGAATTTCTGCGTATATTTTATAACTTACTGGCATGAGAGTGATCCCTCTGTACTCCTCTACCTTCTTGCCCTCCCCTTTATTAACAAGCGGTACCACCAGCCCTTTCATCCACTCCTCCGGCCACCCTTCTCCTTTCCAGACCTTGTTGCAGATCTTCCCGATTTCTTCCCTAAACCCTTCTCCCCCATACTTTATCGCTTCGTTCTCCATACCATCCTCGCCTGTAGCCTTGTTTCTTTTTAGGCTTTTTATCGCCTCATCCACTTCTTCTCTTGTTAATCCGTTCCCTTCCTCCATTTCTCCTTGGACAATCCTTCTATTTTCCCCTTTGTTCCTCTTTTGTTCTCCCCGTAACAGACCCCTAAAATAATCCGTCCACTCATCCATTTCTATTTCTTCATTCACGCCCTTCCTTCCTCCTCTTTCCCTATTTATCACATCCCAGACCGTAAATTCTTTGATCGCTTTTTCTACTTCTTCCTTATATTTTTCTTCTCCCCTTTGCTTTTTCCTTTGCAGCATCCTCTGATGTTCTCTTTTTCTCCTGCTGTACTCCGCTTTCTCCATTTCTCCTTTCCTCTATATTCTTACACACTCTTTCATTATCTCTTTGCTCTCCCTGCATTTCCCGTCCCACCAGCCTCTCTTTCTATCTTCTCTTCTTTCTTTTGTACCTATCTCATCCCTTACCTTCTCAATCGACCCTTTCAACTAGCAAGTTTTTCATTGTGGAACTGAAATGGTTAATGTGCGATATCTCGGAGAAAAAATATCGGTTCGGAAGATCGAAAATGGAAACGAAAGAACAAAAGGAGTACTGAACGATGGCGTTAGCAGTTTTTAGAAAGAAATTTGCTGATCGTGTTATATTGCCTGAAATATGGCTAAAAATAGCCATTTTGCACTTTTAGGTTAGGATATCTCAAAAACCTGACGTATAGGATAAATTTAGACAACGGATTCGTTTTTAGGACACCAAAATCTTTCGGGGTTACATTTATTGGTTTGGTTTCAATTTTAATTTGTTTTAAGTTTAATAATTTTAGATTAAAATATTCAAGCCTTCAAAATCAGAGGATTTTAGAACTAGGCATGAAAATTATAATCCGCAATTATTTATTTTATTAATAAGAGTAAAGCTTAATGCGGTAAGCTATGAATATTTTCTTTATCTTTACAGATTAGTATGATGCGACAATTGGCAGCACCCTGGGATACAGTCTTCACAGGCTTTTTAGGCTGTAACGGGTAACCTCAGGTATATTAAATAAGACCAGATCGGCGAGGAAGCTTTCAGGAATGATGGTATGTTTAGAAGTTCGTGGTTGGCCTTATTTATAAACATATTTATTTCTCCACATTTTTAATTTTCTTTTTCATTTTCTTTTCTTAAATGAAAAATCATTTGAAATTTTCCTAGGAATGTTAAGAAAAATTTTGTATTTTCTTGAAACGTTGCAAAATTCTTAAATAGCTTGTGAATTTCATTTCGAAATCTTAAAACCTCTAGATTTTGTTTAAAAATTTTTAAAATCTTCTCAAGATTTAAATTATTTTCAAATCTTTGTGAAAATTTTAAAACATCTAAATATATTTTGAAAAAATTCAAAGTTTTCTTTAAATTTTTTTAAATACTGCGAAACTGATGAAATGTGTTAAAATCTTCCATATTCTTTAAAATTTTTGAATTCTTTCTCTTTTGAAATGTCAATGAAAATTGAAAAGTATTGAAAACATTTCAAGAGAGAATACAATTTTTTCCAGATTCCTGGAAAAAAATGTAGAATAATTTCATTTTAAAAGATCAATTTCAAGTTTTGAATGTATCAGAATACGTCAAAAAATAATCTGAAAGTTTTTAGCCAGTTTTTATAACTTTGCTGGATTTAAAAAAATTGTAGTAACAATTTAAAACTTTTTGAGAATTTGAAAGATTTTAAGACTCAGAAATTTGGAAAGTTTCGTAAAAATTTGAAAATAGTTCCAATCTTTAGAAGATTTAAACAAATTTTAAACAAAATTTAGAGTTTTTAAGATTTCGGAATAAAATTTAGAAGCTATTTAACAATTTTGCAACGTTTCAATGGAATAAAAAAGTCTTCTAAACATTCGTAGAAAATTTTTAAATGATTTTTTATTTAAATAAAATTAATTTTAAGAGAAAATGTTAAATTTGAAGAAATCATTATATTCATAAATAAGGCCAATCATGAACTTATAAACTTACTATTATAATATCATTCATAATATTCCTGTCAATTGTCGTATAATGTAGGATGGTGGCATTCAAGTAGGCGCCAATTTCAAAAGACTCAAAATTTATGACCTAATCATGAAGAAATGAATGCAATGGTTAAAAAATAGAAATTACATATTACTGCTTTTGTATTTATAAAGGGCTTAGGGGGGGTAAGTATGTAAAAATTGCCCGCGTACGTATTAAGCCTATATTGGCACCATATATTAGGATCTATGTGAATAAAAACTTCTGCAAATGTCAACCTTACAATTTTTTTTGTAGGTATGAAGGGGAGATCAAAATTTCAAATAGACTTTTTTATCGTAAACGGATGAACCGATTTTGTTCAAAAAATATATTTTATAACGATCTGTGAGACTTATTTATTTTTTTAATTTTGACAAAAAAAAGGATTAAAAAGGTTTTCAACATTTTTTTAGGTTATTTTATTTTAAAGTGACACTTTCAATTAAAAAAAAAATATTTCTAGGTTGTCTACTTCAGCGTATTTTTGTTCCTCATTAATTATAGTAGTGAGTCATGGTAAAATAAATACCGTTTTTCTTTTCAATTTTTCTCGAAAACTGCCTGACTGGTTTTCACAGCCTATATTTTTATCATCGAAATCCGTTGACCCGTTTTCAGGAAAAACTACTTGTTTGATTTTCATTTCCCCCTCCATAACTTCCTAAAAAAATTCAGCGCTTAGCAAGATGAGCATATAAAGGTTGCGTCAGTGTCAGACCCAAAATTCCGAAAGTTCTTGCCTAATGGACATACTATTTTTCAAAAAATTAAAATTAACAGAAATTAGAAATATTCGGGGCCCAGCTGCAATGCATTTGCTTGCGTTAAAGTTTATCTACGAGTTTTTTGGAAAACGGAACCGAGGGCGTCACTTTTGCACCCACATAAATACATTTTAACATCGGTGAGGGCAGATAAGGGACCACACAAGCATACACAAAATCATGTTCAAATGCATAAACATTTAAAATTGGAAAAAAGTGATTGAAATCAACATCTATTGTAGTGCTCGAATCTGTCCAAGAAAGATTTTGAAAAAAATAATTGCTACTGTGAAAAGAAATTGAAACTATTAAAAAAAGTGATGTTTTGACTTTTGACCGTTTTAAAGTATTTTCTAAATGAAAACATTGAAAAACAATCTACATTAATAATCCGATAGGGAAAAAATCTAGTCATCCAGAAATTATTGCGGTCGAAAAACCAAAGTTTTTAGCTAATTTGTCTGGAATTTGTGCACCAGTATTTCCCTCAGAAAAGGTAAAAGTTGAGACCTGAAATATGATTTTCAAATGGTTAAAATAATGCAAAATTAGAAATTTGTCAAAACATCACGTTTTCTTTACATTATTTCAAATTTCATTCTACACTATTTTCTTCGAAATGTTTCTTGGACAGGTTTCAGCATTCAAAAATATCTTGATTTTAATCACTTTTTACCAATTTCAAATTATTATGCATTTGCACACAGTTTTGGGTAGGTTTGTGTGGTCCCTCATCTGTCCTCACAGACGAAAAAATGTGTTTAATGTTGTTGTTGTTTTTAATCTGGGCAAGAGAGGGGGGGGGGGGGGGGCGGTGAGGTCCCCCTGGCGCTCAAGCTATAAAGCCTATTGCGCCACACCCGTGTTTACTCTCAAGGCAGTGCTCCGAATCCGGCCAGCTTCGCCGAGTGTTTTTGGATCTCGGTGGGTTTCGTTATTTCTACGTTCTGGAAATATACCTCTCAGGTGCCAGGCGAACCTGTCACACAGTGAATGACGTCCTACTTTGTAACAGGCAAAGTGATCCTCACCCACTCTGCCATTCAGCATCCTCCATAGCAGACCGCAGAAGGAGAATACGGCAAGGTTAGGGTGGACGACAATATCCTTCTGAGGTCATCAGTTAGAATGTTAGATACACAGATTCGAAGCACTGCACTGGTGTGTTACGTAAGTATATGTGTGTGTGCGCGCGTGCGTCTTTATTACTCAAAATCGACCAGCGACTATAGAGCGAGAGTCCCCCGTAGGTGCCTCAAGCGCCAGGATATTGCTGACTCACTTTCGAGTCTTCTCAAAATCGACTTCGACCCCCAAAGCTAGTCCCCTTGACATAGGGCCTTTAGCTTGGTACGTAACCAGCCTCTTCTGAGGAAACTACAGTTTAAGGTGGGTTCCGAACAATGAAAGCCTCAGTATAAGTACATAGAAAATTTTCCATTGATCCTGGCTCAGGAATCGAACCCCAATCCTCGGTCCTTTTTTCCAAAAAACTCCTAGCCAAAGTTTAACGCGAGCAAATGCACTGCAGCTTGGGGAGCCTGGTGGGAAGCGTCCTGGGTTAGAGCGAAACGGGCTTAAACGCATGTGAGGGTATCATCGGATACCTGACGGCCTGGCCAACCTTTTCTATTGTTTTGCGCTCCGCCTCGAACAAACTCTAGCTCGAAGCTCGAAGAGGCGTTAACATTTAAATTGCCCTGTTCCACACCACCATGGAGGTCGAGACTGAGGCGCGTTTTTTTTCACGTGGTGATCCCCAGTAGGCCTAGTCCACCTGTGAATGAAGCATGCGTTGTTTTTTCTGTTTTTTATCAAAGTAATTTATAATAACTTCCCACAAAACAGGTTACGTCAGCGTGATAATCCCCGATACATACCCAGATTCCACTTGTCAATTTCATCATCCAAAATTCACCTGTTATGCATTTAATATAGGTAAAAATTAATAAGTGCTTTAGCAATGTCTATAAAAAGTTCTTAAACTGAACCATGCAAACTCCTCCAAATATATTCTATCAAATAATCGCCAGCTCTAGAAACTGCCATTCTACCAATCCGCCTTCGCATATCACGCTTTACTTTCGACAATTGAAATTCTATTCCTTGCGTGTAGATATTACGATCTGACGGATTTCTGAAATTTTTAGAGTGATTCACCGTAGAATGCGTGCCACGTAAAACATTTTCTTTTATAATATCATACAACGTGGTAGCGTCCCGATTGCTTACTACTTTAAAAAAACACTTTTTTGATTCCCTATCGACATCTCCCACCACTCACCTAGTTTTCCCTTTCCTCTCTCGGTTATATTTCCGTTTTCCGAAAGCACTTTCGTCAATTTCTACCGTTTTTCCAGTTCTGAACTTATAGCCCGCACCGTGTTTTGAGAAAGCTCCGTCTCCCGAGCAATTAAACTTAATGGATACCATTGCAGCCAACAAATTATAATTTGTAAAATTCCTAAAAATTTGACATTCGCGACATTGAGAAATCTTCCTCTTCTAGCACTTTTTTCCCGGCAATCTTAAGCCCCACAGCGATAAATTATATCGCGACACCGACCATTTGTTAAATTTAATACCGCGCCGCAATCGGTACACTTTTTAGTTCTTAAAATTTTTTTCTACACGGAAAAAAGTGAATGGCTAATGTTGCCACTTTATCGTGCATTATTTAAAGTTTTTTCTCTGTTCAGTCTTTCCAAAACAGATTTTACAGAATTTTTTGCCAGGATACATGTAGCCTCAGCCTTGTTCTATGATGAAAATATGTCTCCTGATTGGTTATCATGACATATATTGTAGTATGAATACCATAAACAAATTTATTGAGATAACGTGCAGTAACGTACGTTACTTCGCATAACAGTTAGCCAAAAATTGTAACGCGTTAACGTTACCGTGTTCGCGGCGGGTAGATTAATTGGTAATTTAGTTTTAAAAATACCATCGCATCGTACACAATAGCCTCCGGTTGAGCACCACAACGCCTCGTCGAGCTTCGAGCTAGTGCTAGAGTTTGTTCGAGGCAGAGCGCAAAACAATAGAAAAGAAATCTCTGGATATAAATGGGATACAAAAAGGCTAGTAGTTATACATTAAGATAGAGTATAAGTCTTCTATTCAGTCGTCAAACGAAAAAATTTAAGTACACAAAGTTAAGGTAAAGTGCAAGTGAAGTTTAGGTGAAGCAAAGATAAGAAAAAAATCTGCCCGCTTCGCAGGCACATACTCATCGCTTCGCGCTCGATTAATTATTTATCTCGCGCTTCGCGCTCGATAATGTATTTACCTCGCGCTGCGCGCTCGGACACATTTGTCTTCTAGGTTTTCACACATCGTGTGATCGCTATTGCGCGTTTCGCAGGCTAATACTCTCTTAGTAAGCTTCATCGTTATGACCTGCTTTTGGTTTAATTATGTCAGTTTTACATAAAAAGAAAAACTAATTTACTTAAGGTTCTATCGACCTTAAGGAACACATTCTCATCACGACGCTCGCGCTTCGCGCTCGATATTTGGTATGGTCATCATGTGAACCTCGCGCTTCACGCTCGTTTCTGTTCATCGTATAATAGAAACCCAAAAGTTTGAGCGCGCTTGCTGCGCGCAATTTGGTCGCAATTTGATTTAAAATGAAGAAGGTAATTCCTTTACTTCAAAGTATATTTCCGTATCTTTATAATAAATGCTACAATCAGAACGATTTTTTTCCAACTAAAGAATGTTGAATAAACTTCATACAAGCATGAAGGACATGGGACT
>CAKNYM010047389.1:46260-59828 GCA_932195095.1 Andricus curvator | reverse complement strand
GAAAGAATGAAAGATGAGCGACTGACCAAACAAGTGTACAAAGGTAAGGTAAATGGCAGAATGCCTAGAGGTAGACCGCCGAAAGAATGGTTGGAATCGGTAAATGAGACATTAATCCGAAGAGACGTAAGAAGCCATAGAAACACACGAGCTTGCATGAAAAAATGCATGGACGTGAAGGAAGCTAGAGTAGTCTGCCAGGACAGAAAAGTGTGGCGACAAATAGTTTGTAAACAGAGTGACAATAGAATGAATGAAGCCTGAAACAAAGACCTTGGAATCTAATGGGCCCAAGTGGGGAACCATACATAACAATTTTGTAAAGTTCTTCACTTGGGGTGATCGCTAGAGAGATTGATCAGCAACCTGGGTCGGAGCAGTGTTGCGGAATAAACGTGTCATTTGAATAAATGACACGTGAATTCCAGATCAATTTAAAACATATATACCTAACACCCATATACCTATCTACTTTACACCTATATACCTATCTAAATTATACCTATATACCTATCTAACTTATACCTATATACTATATACCAATTCACCCATATACCCAATACTATTTTCCAACCGAGCAAGTCACGCCTACCCCGAAAGGGAAATGGCTTAATGGTATAATAATAATAAATAATCTGAAAAGGTGAGAAAACAAGTATTTAAGTCGTTTTTGGAACATATATCTTGCTTTTTCATTCGTAATCAAACCGACCCCTTGACTACCATGTGATTCCCTATCTACTCCTGACCATATTTCAAAACCGGCTTTCAACACCCCATTCTCTATGTTTCTACTTTCGCATCCTTTTTTCTTTGTCTCATGTACACATAAAATATCTAGTTTCCTAGCATGCATAGTTTCTCGTAGTTCTCTTACTTTAAGATCATTCACTCCTCTAGCATTCCGAACACCCAGTCTCCATTCATCGCCTGAAACTCGCACTTTACGTTTACCGTGTGTATGCATTTCGTCAATAAAAGTTTCAGTCCATTCCGAGGCTACTTCATTGTTTGTATTGTTCATGTTTAGATTGTACACCCAACTATCACCTTTATGCGCGCAATTTGTTTTGCGAGTCGAAATCATGTCCAAGTTAAGTAGTGATTCGTCGTATAGTGGAAAGTCCAGTTCTAACGTCAGTCCCACCAAAACTGCGGTTGCGGGGGGGGGGCGCGCCGCGAGAACAAGGAATGGAAACCGAAAGAGTCGCAATTGGTTGATGTTTTATACTGAGAAGGTCACCAGCCTTCAGCAGCGTTGTATTAGATAGGAGTTCATATGTTTCCATCTGCGCATTCCCGGCCCACCTCTAAACGAGGAACCAATAACTCTTTTTTTTAAATATATATATATATTCATTTCGTCTATTTGGAGCATAGTTCTTGAAATATAAATGTAATAGTCGAATTTTTTCACAGCAATTATTTTAGTAAACAAAGATCAAAACGCATTCTGAGATAAAAGTCAGATTTTCAGTCAAAGTAAATTGTTTGAATTATTATTTTATTTTATTGTTTCAATCGTTAGAAATAGTATTGAGAACATAAAAACAATGAAATATTGTGAAAAAACACACCCGAGATGAAAAATAAAGTACATAAGCAAAGTTTTGATGAGAATGTGCCCGCTTATCGGGCTGATTTTTTCACTGTTAATGTTATTTTTTACGTATAAAACAAAAACTACACATCCTATCAAAAAGTGACGCATGAGAAATTTGTAGATCTTTTTTGAATGCACAATTTTAGTCCAGTCATGATTTGTCGTATCTTGCATAGTTTGACCGTCGTAAAATTGATTTTTTGGATTTTCCATGATTTCTTGTGCAATAAAAATGTGAATTTTCAATTTTTCAAGAAAATTGAAAAAGCCATTATGATAATCTTGTAGGGCGTGCAAAAAGAAACACTTTTCTTGTCGTGACTTTTTTTCGTATCGTGCGTTGTTTGGCTGAAAATGTGAATTTTCGTTTTTTCTTTTGGATTTTTAAAATGCTGTAACTCGGAAAATTTTCATTTTATCGAAAAATGTCATGAGAATAAAATATTTGAATTTTCAATTACTATAAGCAGCCGTACATATAATTTCCAAATTTTGAAAAAAATGGTCTAAAATTTTTTGAAAATGCTCTAACTTTTTGAATTTTCATCCAAAATAGCTGGTTAAGGAACTCGATCTTTCTTTTCGCCCCCTCAAACTGTGTACCAAAGGAAAATCCAATCCGATTAGTCTTTCAAAAGTTATCCGATATGCAGACGACGACGACAACGACAACGACGACGACAGACAGACACACACCGACGTAAAAACTACTTTTTCTGACTCAGGGGGCCTCAAAACGACGACATTTGATGGAATCCGCGAAAGTCATTTTTCACATAAAACCAATACTTTCTGATTATGATGAGAATGTAATAATTCATTATTTTTTGTGCGATCAAAATTTGAATTTTCTATTTTTTTCAAGAAAATTGGAAAAGTCGTTATGATAATCTTGTAGGACGTGCGAAAAAGAAAACACTTTTCTTATCATGACTTTTTTCCGTATCGTGCGTTGTTTGGCCGAAAATGTTACTTTTCGTATTTCTTGGGTGGATTTTGAAAATGCTGTAACTCTGACAATTTTCTTTCTATCAAAAAAATTCGTGAGGATAAATTGTTTGAATTTTCGAGTACTATAAGCGGCCTCACATATAATTTTCAAATTTAGAAAAAAATGTTCTAAAAAATTTTGAAAATGCTCTAACTTTTTGAATTTTTATCCAAAATAGCTGGTTAACGAACTCGATCTTTCTTTTTGCCCCCTCAAACTGAGTGCTGAAGCACAATCCAATCCGATTAGTCTTTCAAAAGTTATCCGATATACAGACGACGACGACGACGACGACGACGACAACAGACAGACAGACACCCACGTAAAAACTACATTTTCTTACTCAGGGGGCCTCAAAACGTCGACATTTGATGGAATCCGCGAAAGTCATTTTCCACATAAAACCAATACTTTCTCATTATGATGAGAATGTAATAATTCATTATTTTTTGTGCGATCAAAATTTGAATTTTCGATTTTTTTCAAGAAAATTGGAAAAGTCGTTATTATAATCTTGTAGTGCGTGCAAAAAGAGACACTTTTCCTATCTTGACTTTTTTCGTATCGTGCGTTGTTTGGCCGAAAATGTTACTTTTCGTTTTTTTGGGGGGATTTTGAAAATGCTGTAACTCTGAAAATTTTCTTTCTATCAAAAAAAAAAGTCATGAGGATAAATTGTTTGAATTTTCGAGTACTATAAGCGGCCTCACATATAATTTTCAAATTTAGAAAAAAATGGTCTAAAAATTTTTGAAAATGCTCTAACTTTTTGAATTTTCATCCAAAATAGGTGGTTAACGAACTCGATCTTTCTTTTTGCTCCCTAAAACTGTGTGCCAAAGCACAATACAATCCAATTAGTCTTTCAAAAGTTATCCGATATACAGACGACGACGAGAACGACGACAACGACAACGACGAAGACAGACACCGACGTAAAAACTACTTTTTCTGACTCAGGGGGCCTCAAAACGTCGACATTTGATGGAATCCGCGAAAGTCATTTTTCACATAAAACCAATACTTTCTCATTATGATGAGAATGTAATAAATACAATTTTTTATATAGGGAACCTTTGGTATACTGCGCGTGCTCGATAGCTCTGCCACCGTTAACAAACAAAAACTTGAATCCGAATTAACCCTGTGTGTACTCCATGTACACGCATTGTACAAGTGAGGATTATAAAAAAATTAACAACACGAAAATTGTAACGCGGTCGCGACACCATTTACACCCGACACTCGAAATTAGGAAAAATTATACACGCTGGCGTTTCACGCCTATAGGGAAAACTTATCCACAAATTACGATATACAATCCGAAACCGATAGTTCAGACAACACTTCTCCGAATACCTATACTCACAGATCGGACAACATGAGCTTGCTCACTACAGACGATAAACTCGACCTAACCCTGTCTAGGATGGCAGTTTTGGAGGATGTAGTATCAAAACTTACTCTCGAAAACGGCAGCGGGGTTGACGAAATCTTCCGATTAACACAAAGATTGGACATCCCGGGGAAAGTAGAAACAGACACGGATAGAGGTATTATCACTTCCGATAATGATGAAGAAAACGATATAGAATCCGCTAATCATCGGAAAATGAAAAGTAACGTGGAAATAAACGACGAGAATGAGGAGAACAACGCGGACGAAGAAAGTAACGCGAAAGGAAACGAGAATGAGAACAGTGCGGAAGAATCACGCGAACGATCAAAAAATCGACCCCTCATGCCAATAAGACCGCCTAGTGCCATACCTGCCGATGCTATTGAAAGTAACGTGGACGAAGCACGTGAAACTGTGAGAATGCCGAGAGCTTAACCCCTCGTGGTTCTGAGACAACCCCCTTCTGGTATTATTCCCGCTAAGGACATGGGGGTAGAAGACTTAATACGATCAGTAAAAAGGGCAAAAAACAGGTGCTTCCAACCTGACTTGCTGTTAGACTTAGTTTTAGCAGAAACGATCACACAAAATGCAGAAAGGGCAATTGGGTACTTAGAAATTACCAATTTTAACACTCATTTTGATGCCCTGAGTAAAACTCTAACTATCTATGCCAACCAACTAATGCCATACTATACGTAATTTCAGATGTTCCTCGCCTGGATTTTGTTAACGCACGTGAAAGCGAGTCTACTAAACTACACCATAACAAACATCAACGGAAATATCTTTTTAGAGTAAGAAGGAAAAGCCCACCTTTACTACGAAAAATGGAATCTCATCATATCTGTGAACACAACCAACACACAGCAAAGATCTAATCGTATAGCGAACACACTCAAAGTTGTAGTGAAAGCCTGTGATTCTAGCTTCGCCGAAGATTACGAGATAAGAATGGTAGGTGAACGGTATGGACGACTACGCCAAAGAGAATAGCTACTCCAACAGGTCATGGGTATGCTAAGAACCATAAGAGGATTGCTCAATGCTGTGGCAGAAAGATCTAAAAGCTTATTCGAAACAATGAGCAGCAGTGACTTTGAAGCTATCAATGAAGAACTTGACCAACTTTACTCAGATAATAAGGATTTAGCTATGGTAATCCAAAATCACACTAAAGGCCTGAAGTTATTTCTGGACTCTTCATCGACTGACTACAAAACTTTAGAAGGAAAGTTCCAAGCCGAAGCTGAGACCGCACATCTGATTAGAGGTAGTCTGAATAAGAACACCAAAAATGTGTTTATAGCTTCTAAATTGATTGTATGCGGAATCCTGATTGACGAATTACATGACGATATCGAAACGGCATTAGTTGCCATAAATAATGGTAAACACGGTATAATTCATCCCCAGATAGTTACACCTAAAATATCAATGGACACGATCCAAGAGTTTGAAACCATGCATCGAACTCGTTATCATCTTGATGCAAACCCGTAAAGCTACTAACACATCCTCGACCTCAGCGAAGTCAACGTAGCTTTGATCAGGAAAACTTTGACGTATGTTATCTCGATACCCGTACTCGAGAAACAAGAATATGTGATTACTCATGTGATCCCTGTACCTCAGTTAATACGAAACACTCACATATCCCTCATAACCGAACACGAATATCTATTCACAAGCAAAACTTCCTACGTTCCGACCGATCGCGAAACACTCAGTAAATGTAAATCACTTGCCGAATATAAAATTTGTAACCGAAATCAACCCAACTATAGGCTAATAGACACAAATAACTGCGACGCTAGTATCCTTAAGAAATATCAAGACTATGTAGAATTTAGCTTTTCACCTTTCAAACTACATAGTGAGAGTTATATACCAACTACAAAAGTTTATATATTTTTGCCCAGTAGAAAGCTTACTTTAGATTTTCTCTGCCAAGACTCTACAACCTCGATAGAAGTAGATTCTAACATTTATATTCAGGGTTCTGGATGTAAAGTTATATCAGATAATGTATAACTTTATTTAGAGAAAACGACCACCTACGAAAAAACCATTGTATTAAACAAGACGTAGGAAACACCTTACGATAAGAATTCGCTAGATATGCTAGAGAGCCACCTAATAACTCTACCTCGACAACTACATGTTAACGTGCTAAAGCAGATGAGACTCAGCCTAGATGATACGCAAAACTTGTTAAGCAAGATCGCTTCTCATCATAGAATACAGACTTGGAAAGAAAAGGCCTACGAATGGTTACAGTATATAGGATACACTAGCATAGGATTAATCATTTTATTCACCCTGCTCAAATGCGGAGTTTTCGAAAAAGTCAAAAACTGCCTCCCTAAGAAGCTGTGTTTTATTTGCGTGAAAACTCAGGTTCAGACCAGCCCCACTGTGCATTATACAAGCGCTCCAACCCATGAGGTTATAGCGAAAGTACCTATACCTGCAAATGTACCACTACCTGAAAATGTTCCACTACGAATTAAAAATAGAAGAGTTAAATTTTAGGGACTAAAATCTGTCGAAAAGGAGTGGTGTAAGGAACTTATAAGAATTTGGGAAATCTAGTGTAGAAGAATGTGGAAAGTCAGGTTTAGTCTGCCACTGTCCCCTGAACTCCCTCCACAATATATTGTAGGACCGCTCTATGCGCCATGTAGCATAAGGGACGTTCGTCAGTCTTTCGGCTTCCCTTAGCCAAAGTTGTATCGTCTTATAAACTATCAGGCAAAATAAAGAATACCTCCACGGTTATAAAAGGTAACAAAGTGAACTCATTACCCCGACCCTGTTACAATCGCGGCTGGTATCCAATCTTCCTCTTGAAGCACTTGATATCGAGCCATGTCTCCTATACATACGCGTATTTCACTCACAATCTGATGGATAATAGACTATGTTAAGCCGATTATTGTTTCCTCTCATAAGAAAAATATATCATTTAAGAATACTGTATTATTGTTTTACTATTGAACGATTATTCACAGTCTTTTAAAATGAACCAGTGAGTTTTCACTGTCTAATTATCGAGAATTTATAATTACCGACTGAGAGACATTACTGGTAATCAGTGTTACTTAACTGGAAACCAGTGAAGTTTTCACTGATCCGGTACCAGTGACCCTCTTCTGGCTAGTTCAAGCAATGAAATCTCACTGAATCAGTTTAGGAGAGAAGTGTGAAGAAAGCGAGCATTCCATACCTTTAAGAAATAAAACTTCTTGCACCTCTCTGTAAAGGTTTGGTCTAGACAAAAGTTTAATGAATAGAACATTTCTAATTATGGTGGACGTTAGATTTCCACTAAATTTGAGAAAATTATCTAATTTTAAAGGTTATACTCAGTTTTCTCAATGTAAATAACATGGGTTTCAAGATCGATACGCAAGTTCTACTTGTAAATATTCACCGATTTTCAATATTTTTTTTGTTAAATCATTTTCTCATATAACGTCACCGATGACTGGGTTAGCACATTTATATTTGGAAACTTCATGCAAAATAAATAATCTCATATCTCTTAGACTATCATTCGGACAAAAGCATAAATAAAAGCATTTTTGTAGAGAATAGAATTAAATTTGTTATATGCAATAGCAACTATCAGAAAACTTAATGTGCTTATCAAGTTTTTTCTTCCATTTAAAATTCTCTAAGGCTTTGCAAATCTAAGTCAACAGGTACCTTACGTGTTTGAAAATGCATTCAAAATTTTTTACCTAAATAAGCGGGAAGCTAAGCAATGTATTTGTCAAAGAAAAGACATTCTGTAAGTCTTAATATTTCCATTTAATTAGCACATTGGTTTGAGAGTTTGCGCAGTTTATGAAGCTTGTTGTTAATTTTGAAGTTGAAACCCTGTCTTTTTCTTTCAACAATTATGTGGAATAAAAATATAAATGAGGATTGTTCTTTTTGAGGTGTCGCAAGAAATTGCATCAACCGTATTCTGAAGTCAATATTTTAAGTACTTTACTCAAGTTTAACAAAAGCTCAGAAAATGAGAATAATATGAGCAGACTAAGGAAAAACGGATGTCCTTGCTCTTGGCTACTTAATATAAATGGTAGAATGGATAGTTCAGTAAAGAAGGAACAGAAAGGCAAGGAGAAAGACGCGACGCGTCAGCTTCTCATGGAAACGAATTATCAACGCATCAGATATAACTTAGCTCGGCTACTGTATTCTAACGTGCCTTACCTTATTATTTCTCATTAACTTACTTTTTGTGATTGTTTGACTCAATTCGTCATTTTTAATTGGGCAATATTGAGCAGGTTGATAGAAATGCATGAGCAGAATCTAACAAAATTATTTAAATATGAAATACGGGAGTTCCTGTTTTGAATTCGGGTGATAATTGTGATTTTTGTACAAAAAATTACTCATTATTTATCAAATGTTGTAAAAATGTCCAAATTCTAGGAAGAAATTAGTTTCTAGTAGAATGATTTTTCTAATTTTCGGTTTGTTGAAAAATCATGGAAAATATTTGAAAGTTACAAAACTTTTACACTTTTACATCATTTTACAAGTTATTGCAAATTTTCACAAAAAATTATAATTTTCAAGTATGGTATAAATGCGCGAGAAGTTCTGATTAAAAATACTTACAATTAGCAGACGAAACTAAGCCAGGAAAATCAAATAATTATTTTCAAGACTTTTTACAACTTTTTACAAGTTTACATAAAATTTTACTTTAAAATTTCCTGTTAGAACTCGATTAAATTACCAAGAAAAGTCAAGAAAATGTCCTGCCGTAAAAGCACTTTTTAGGGGGACACGTTTTATGAGGAATTGAAATACAAGTTAGTAAAAAAATAGGTCGAACAGCTCACAGAAAAAATTAGGGTTTCTATTAGAACCGATTTTTGGTTCCAAGGGAGCTGTAATAAAAAGAAGCCTCTCTTGCTGAAAAGGAACCCAAAGTAATAAAATATTCCAAAGGAACTCAAAGTAAGAGTTCTAGTAGAGACTTTTTGTACAGAATTCATTTTCTGCTGCGACTCACTTCGAAGATATTATGTACATGTTAATGATGCCCCTTTTACATTATAATACAGATTGAATGGTATAGCACGAGAAAAAAATTTGATAATGAAACTAAAATTACAGAGATTAATCATTATTGAAAGGATATAGACGAACTTGAAAGGAACCCTCAAAAAGAGTTCTATTGGAGTCTCAGTTCTAAGGAATGCCAATTTTTACTTGAGTCGCAACATTATCAAATCCCCAGCTATTTTTGTGATTCCCGACTTCATAAAGTATATCCTATAACTCATGTATCTATTTAAACTGATAACAATTATTAAATTATTTAGAAATGCCCTTTGCTCGAATTACAGAAACCAACATTGAAATCTTTTTGAAAATCGGCCATGTGATAGATTCATGAATTTTTAAATACAAGTGCTTTGAATTGCAATATCTTCCTCGATAACGTGTGATGAATTGGGATTATATTAAGTGTATGATTGACTATGATGGACCTTATTTACTCTTGGTGAATTTTTTTTTCGAATTTCTTTGGTTTCACCCCCCTATTTGGTTCGAAATACCAAGACAATGATCTACGCCAAATTTAAACGAAATAGGTTAATATTAACATGCGGCCCAAAGTACTCAAAGTTTCTCATGCAATTAACATGGGGAAAAGTACCGTAAAATTTTAAATGCAGGTAGTTTTTTATATTCCATCGGAATCCCTTGGCTCTGTTCAATTATGATCTTTAGACTATGTTGAAAAAATATATCTAAACAAAAAAATTTTGTTTTTAAAATGTACAAAATGGCGGACCCCTAAATTTGAACCAAAATTACAATTTCCACAATTATTAAAAAAATCTCTTCAAATTCTTACAAGAGGCAGATTTATTTATTAGAAAGCACGTAATGACAATGAAAACTCAAAATTTTGACAAAATTCAAGATGGCCACCCAACATTTTATTTAAACTCATTATTTCTTTGTTTCTCGATGACAACTTTTCAGGTGTCAATTAAAAGGCTACATTATTATAAAGAAACATATTTCGTACTGCATGAAAGTCGAAATTTTGAAAAATTCAAGATGCCGCCTCATGAAATACTCAAAAACTCGTATCTTATATGCTTTTTGTCCAAAGATCTTCAAATGTTGAAGAAAAATCAATTGTATTATTACATAGTGTATGCTTGGAAGTAGACCTCCAAATTTTAACAACAGTAAAAATGGCGCCTCATTACTATTTTCAAAAAGTTACATAATTTTCACAAATTTAAACAAAATATGAAATACGTTTCCGGAAAGGATTGAGTGATTCTCAAAACTTAAGATTCTTAGAAAAGAGAATAACTTTTTTTTATATTACAAAATACAATATTATCAATTTGGGGACATGGATAATTATCGGTAATACCTAGCCTTTTTATAACCTTGATGATCCAACTCACTAGCGAGAGAGCTAAGTCGTAGAGCACCCTGGCGGATTAGTTCCACTAGGGTTCCTGCACAGGATTCTGTAGAGTATTTCGTACCGAATCCTGTACAGGAACCCTATTTAAACTAATCCACCAGAGTGCGCTACGACCTAGCTCTCTCGCTTGTGAGTTGAATCTGGAAGGATATGAAGAGAGGCAGTGTATCAAAGATATGTATGTATGTTCCTTCTCATCATTAAATTTATTACATTAAAATTTTGGCGATACGGCGGAAACCGTGCTAGATTCTTTACAGACTCCCCCGCATGTTCATTCGTCGCCACTTAGGACGTATACACGTTCCCTCGTTTCCTGCATGTTCTTGTACATGCTTGTGTACAGGTTCGTATGTCAATTTCTTATGCTGGCCCTGTAACGTTTCTTGTACTAGATTTCGTCCTAGTTATAGCAAAGGAACACGTACAGGAATAGTTACGGGTTCCCGTACAGGATTTTCCAACAGCCAAGCTTCGGAAGTCCCTGGAAAGTGTAGAACGTCCGCCGCTTGGCAACGTTCCAAACAGATCTTACCGTTATTGTTATTGTTATCAATAAATATCGCGAAAACAGTAAGTAGTGGGTCAAAAATGAAGTCAGTTTATAATATGGATATCATATTATGGTGTAGTATATGCGGTACTCAAAACTCAAAAATGACATCCATTTTTGTCTATCTCTTACTGTATACGAGATAATTGTTGTCAAAAATAACAATAACGGAAGGTTTTTCCTCAGTTCCCAGTGGAACGTTCCACTGGAACGTTTGCAAGCGGTGGAGATATCACACGTTCCGGGAACGTTCCGTGTTATTAGGGTAAGCTTAAGGTTACCTTAAAAATCAATTTCGCAAGAGTAATAATATTAAGTTTTTTTCGTGTTTTTTTTTTCATTAATTCTAGTGATATGAAATAAACTAAAGCTTCATTATTATTTACAAGCTTAACAGAAATATTTTTTTGTTTGAAAATGTAAGTACACCATTTTTTCAACCTCCTTATATCTAAATATAATTTAACGCGTATTTCACATTACTAGATAATACTTCTTAAATAAAACTGTTCGTCTCATATAAAAAATATTATCAGGAATCATTTTGAACGATATTTACCCTAATAGCACGGAACTTTCCTGGAACGTGCCTAAAACGTTCTGCGGGCACCTTTGGAAAGTTCCAGGAACGTGTAAAATGTCCGTTCCTTTGGAACGTTCCAAATAGGACTTACCGTTACACTAGCGTAACTATGTTAAGGTAACTTGTGTTCGGATAAAAAAGACCCCCACCCCCTTATAATAACACATCATTTTTTAGGGTGAGAAATAGATTTATTTTGAGTTGACATTTGCTCTTTCTCATAAATTTTTTGTAATTCGAGTTTTACACATCTCTTACGGTTCACGCGATATTCATAGATAATAATAACAATAACGGTACAGTGGCGTAACTATCATTGTTCCATGTGTTCCATGGAACACGGCCCCCGTGCCCTCATGCCCGCGGCCATTTTTATCAACATTTTATACTTAATTAAATATTTTATTTGTGATTTTTAATATAAGCAATGTTTATAACTGATTAAAGTCTTGCCCATAACACAATTTATTGATACCCAATATTTACTATTTAAAAATATTCTTCTTATATATTCTAAACTGGCCGTTGGAAAGTTTGAAGAAAGGAGCCCGCATAGAAAAATAAGTTGATGTAACAGCGGATTCACTCGAACTCATTATATTCCTTTTTCATTCCTTTTCCTACATCCCTTTAGTTCAATACTACTTCTCAGGTATGTAAAAAGTTCTGGTGCATAATTTAACGCTTTACACAGTAATAGAGAGAGCCCTCCTACTTACAGTCTAAACACTAAACTATCCAATATCGTCCCCAGATCCCTACGACGCAGCACAAACAGAGTGTCTACAAACTCCACATTTCTACAACGCAACGTGTCATAAGAAGCAGTCCGGGGGATAAACATTGTCTTGTCTCGACTTTGCTTGTGGACCTGTGCCAGGTCCACTAGTTATCTTCGCCACTTGAACGGGTTCTTTTTGCTTTACCAATCGCGAGTTGAATCGACGTCCCCCAAGCCTCAAAAGGAAGGAAGATAGCCTCAGGGATATTCCGTTGGAGAAATATATCACGAGCAACGGGACTGCAACTTGTTGGAGCACAGTAAAAAGACTAACACAACAGCCATTGATTCTGTATTCTTATTTGATTATGTTGAAGGCAAGCCTGAAGTATCTAAGCATAAATTGTGCGTAAAAGACTAAGCATGGTATCATGCAATTTCGAATCTTTTATTTAAAGAAAAAAAGTAGTTCAAGTCCACCGAATATGAGATCATGATTATTACCAGAAAATTTCATTTAGCTGTTATTTTCGTCGATTAAGCGAACTATCTTTTTTATATTTTCCGTTTTTTTACAATTTAATTTAGAATAAGTTTTTCCACTTTACTAACTAACTTTACATATTCTACACTAGGGCGTATCGAAAAAATTGAATATTTTGCTTATATTTTTGGGTAGGGCTGAAAATTTCTGGTAGTTGCCAAAATAACTCTCGAAAAAGACGAGTACTAAAAAAAATCTATTCGGTTCGCGCAAGGTCGGTATATGCAAAATATGAAATAATAATAATAGATTTCTCATCGCCAAAGGCTCCAAAATCGTTATTTGTAACCGGAATAAGCCGTAAAAAAGGCATATTGTATCCAGATATGTACCTGCTTAATATAGACCCAATGGAAAAATGTCCTGTGTTTGCGCGTTCATGTTAAAGTGTGAGATATTAAAAATTTTCTTCAGTCATAATTCATTAACTTGTTTTTCGAATTAGACCGATTTATAAGAATAAATGTATAAAGATGGTAGTGATTGATGGCTTTTGGTCTTTGTAATTCATATTATATATTTAAAAATTTAAGTACAGTCAATGCATTTCACTGTGGAACCACAGCCTCATCAGGACTATAACAAACAATGGATAATGTCATGAATATGTATACATATATGGTCTATTATCGACGAATATATTTTTCATTTACTAATTTTATTTTTAAACTTACCACAATGTGTACT
>CAKNYM010047389.1:12111-45860 GCA_932195095.1 Andricus curvator | reverse complement strand
AGTACACATTGTGGTAAGTTTAAAAATAAAATTAGTAAATGAAAAATGTATTCGTCGATAATAGACCATATATGTATACATATTCATGACATTATCCATTGTTTGTTATAGTCCTGATGAGGCTGTGGTTCCACAGTGAAATGCATTGACTGTACTTAAATTTTTAAATATATAATATGAATTACAAAGACCAAAGGCCATCAATCACTACCATCTTTATATATTTATTCTTATAAATCGGTCTAATTCGAAAAACAAATTATACATAACTGGCCAAAAAACGCAACAGATAATGGAGAACGTGAATCATCAACACACGGAACACATACATGGATTCTACAATCAACTTAGATCTACTAATCCACAGGTGACACCCGTTTTAAAACAATGGCTGAAAACAATTTTTCTGATCGAAAAATTGAGAAACCAACAGCGATTTTTACTGAAACTTAAATATAGAAATCTTTTTCCATCAAATATTATAAATCAAACTAAAACTTTCATCACCTTTCATACAAGTTCAGCGCAATGTAAATTCCAAGAAAAACTTACATATTTTCGATACAAGATTTTACAACTGGAAATTTCTGATAACGTTTCTCATATAAAAGAAGTCATAAATGATATTAAAAACCTGGAAAATAAAATTACACAACTAGAATCAATACAGTTTCTTTTAGAACTAAAACAAAATAATTATACAGAAACGAAAAAATATGGCAGGAAACTGATGTTCCAATCATTAAAAAAAATGAACAATTTACAAAATAAACAAACCTCATTACCAGATCTTCACAAATCTGAATTCATCGAAAATCTTACCACCAAGTTAATACCAAAAGATGTAACAGATATTCTATCATTGGGAAGTCAATTTGCGATGCCTCACAACAAAAACAACATACCGATTGCAGATTATATTTTAGGTATCGAAAACAAACAATTAAAAATTTCAAAAAAAGAATTAAACTCCCTCAGAGCGAACTTAACTTTTACAATAAAAAATTTTTTTATCTCAAACATTTCATGGAATCCAAACGACAGATTGTTAGAACATAAATATTCACAAACTCAAAAATTTATTAAAGACAACCCTCAATTATGCATTATAAAATCTGATAAAAGCCGAAAAACAGTAATAATAGACAAACAAGAATACAATCAAAAAATGAAAATACTTCTCGATGACAAACAGACGTACGAAACAATAAAAAGTCCGACGAAAGTCATACAAAAAAGTTTAAACATAATGGTTAAAGAATGGTTAGAAGAAAAAGTAATAGAGAAAAGAACTTATCATCACTTACGAAGTACTAACGGTCGGCCACCATAGATATATGGGACAATCAAATTACACAAAGATAATAAACTACTTAGACCAGTAACATCATTCATTGGATCACCATTATACAACTTGTCCAAATATTTAGCTTCGATCCTAAACAAAATAACATCTACATCTACACTAGTAATAAAACATAGTTGGGATATTGTAGAAAAAGTGAAACATCTAAAAATTCCAGATAACTATACGATTATCTGGTTAGATGCAGTGTCAATGTTCACTAACATCCATAGAAACATCGTATATGAACAAATATATCAAAAATGGATTTTAATAAAACAATATACTAATTTAAACTATACACAATTTATTGAAGCAATTAGTCTTTGCATGGAAAATGCATATTTACAATTTGATTTTAAAATATATAGACAAAAAAACGGAACCCCGATGGGTTCACCCATATCGTCAGTGGCAGCAGAATTAGTCATGCAAAATATAGAAGAAAAAATCCTGAAGAACAAAAATTTAAAACTTCTTTTCTATTATCGATATGTCGATGATTCGATATTGTGTGTCAAAAAAGACCAAGTACTTCCTATTCTAAATGAATTTAACAAAATATGTGGATCTTTGAAATTTACTCTTGAAAACCCAACAAACAAACATATTAACTTTTTAGATATAACCCTAATTTTTCAAAAAGGTTTTATAGAAACAGATTGGTATCAAAAACCATCTGCAACTGGCCAAACATTAAATTATTTATCTAATCACCATTTAAACCACAAGAAAGGAATAATTTTCTCAATGTTAGACAGAGATATAAAACTTTCAGAACCTGAGTTCCACCCGAAAAATATTGCCATAGTTACACAAAATTTATTGAATAATAACTACCCGTACCACTTTATTAAAAAAACTATAGATCAAAGATTAAAAACGTACGACACTAACATCTCACAACTAAACAAAAGGAAAGAAATTGATTTAAAAAGAATAATAGTAGTACCGTTTGTCAAAGAACTATACCACCCAATTTTAAAAATTTGTAAAAAATTAAACATCCATACAATTTTTTCCATAAAAAACAAATTACAACAAACTCTACTACATATACCGAAAGATCCTATACTAAAGTTCGAAAAAACAAATCTTTTATACAAAATAACCTGCATAAACTGCGGACGAGTATATATAGGCCAGGCAAAGAGACCTTTAAAGACTAGAATATTTGAACATCGATCAGATCAAAACCATCATCGAAAAAAGACAGCACTTTGTAAACATGCCACTAAATATGCACATACATTTAATTTTAATGAGAAAAAAGTTAAAATTTTAGGAACGGAAAACAATTATCGTAGTAGAAATATTATGGAAATGTTTTACATTGTTAAAAATATGAACTCGGTAAACTTTCGAACAGACACAGAGAACTTAAGTGTATTTTATCATGATTTAATCGAAACTTGCGGTTAAATTCCTTCTCTTACCAACAGATCTGACGCATGCGCATTCACTTATTTCTAACGTTAGTTCATACTCTAAAGGTTTTGGAGCATCACAAAAATGTAGCTCTACGCTAATTTTGTATACTTATCATTAGTTTCAACAATAGTCACACAATTCGTTACACCAATTTATAACAGTAAAATCAAAAACAATAGTAAAAATGACAAACTCAAAAAACCATTAAATGCAATTTTTGAAAAATAACTCCAAATACCTATTCTACATTTATTGAGGTTATAAACACTCAAAGAAAAGGATTTTTTAATTTTTCTGACTTCTTAAATATATGAGAACTACCACTCATTTTTAATGTTAAATTTGGATAAAAAGTACACATTGTGGTAAGTTTAAAAATAAAATTAGTAAATGAAAAATGTATTCGTCGATAATGGACCATATATGTATACATATTCATGACATTATCCATTGTTTGTTATAGTCCTGATGAGGCTGTGGTTCCACAGTGAATTGCATTGACTGTACTTCAATTTTTAAATATATAATATGAATTACAAAGACCAAAGGCCATCAATCACTACCATCTTCATTATTCATTAACTTTCATTTAAGTTTGCATGCTATTAAGACTGAATCCATTTTAAATCAAACAGACTCTACAGTTTGAGCTGCAGAATCTCTCGGGGACGAAACAAGTTGTTTTTTTTTCAGAGAAAATTGGCCCATACGCATTCTTCCAATATGCGAAAAAAATTGTCTATGAAATTATGCCAGAAAATCTTACATTCCTGTAAATGATGTTCACATTTTTCCTTGATTCTGCATTGTTCAGACACTGTTAATATCCCAATATGTCAACACTTTAGTAATTGCACCAGATTGCACTCTCTTCTCACCCGCATTCGTGGCACACAAGAAGCAATATGATGGCGTCGGGGCCCGACGGCTGACGCTACGTGTTGTGTTTTGCCGTACGTAAATCTGCGCAACTATGTCGACCCAACAACGCGCAAAAGAAGCGGCACAAATTAAATGTGGATGGGCTACAAATAGCGTGGTTGTGGGAGCTACAACACTGAAACTAATAGCGTGTGGTTGTGTAACTATGTCATTCGGATCTGATAACTTTAATAAAAGATGTCTCAACAAGACTACTGGACAATGCAACCATATTAGTTTTCTCCATGTACTCTCTAAATTTGAGTTAGTAGAAATTGTACTAATTCATTCAATACACTTAATTTTAATTGATGAATCAGTTATTTCCGAAGTTTACTAATTTTAACAGTGAAAATACCGTAACTGCAGTTAATCAGTTATACGGTAACTGCAGTGAATGAATTATAGACTTAAAATAAATTGATTCATTTTTATAAATGAATTAGAAATTATTACATGTGGGAACAAATTTTAAACTTTAAACAATTTCACATTAAAAATTGATGCGCAAATCTATTTGGAATATAACCTCTTAAAATTAACTGATTTCTTCAATTCAATTATAACTGATCAATCAGTTATATTACTGCAGATAACTGTGACTCAATTCTAGCTACAGAAATTAGTAGAATTTAACTGACAATCGGTTATATTTTACCAGTTGTAATTTAGAGAGTAATCATAAAACTCACAATATCGTACATATTTTTAACTATTGCAAGTTCAAAAATGGTTATTTCTGCTCATGCATGTGAATACAATATGCACTTTTCTAACGCTTATCCGGACCAGAAATAACCATTATTAAGCTTGTAATAGTTAAAAATATCTAATATTCCGTGAAGTTTACGATTATCTTATGAATACGCGAAAAGAGAATTTTTTCCATTAGGTTTATATTAAACAGGTCAGGTACATGTGTGAAACCCTATGACCTTGCGCGAACTGAAGACATTTTTTTAGGAAAATTTTTTTTTGATACGCCCTAATCTACACATTTATACCTTAAAGGTACACACACTGTAAAAAAAGTATGTTGGTGCTTTCCATCAAACCTTTGCATCTCTCCATATTTCAGATTTTAACTTGACCCCGGAACTGTCATAAGTTGATTAGATCCAAATATCTCCAGCGAGGCGCTAGTCCCATCACTCCCTGGTTTCGTATTGTATAGCGCGTTACGTACTAGACTACTATCTGTCCAAAACGTTTAGGCACCTCGGTTTTTGTAGAGATTTTCGTAAAAATCTCAGCAGACAAAAATTCTAAAAATATGAGACAACATGCATGTTGCAGAGTTTTTAAATTTTTAGATGATTAGCGATTATTTCCTGGCGAGTGAAAGGTGAAAACCCATAATATTCATACATGGAGAAAACTCATATGGGTGCAGCAACTAAAATTATCAAGTTGCATACAATATGGTTGCATTGTCCACTAGTCTTGTTGAGACACCTTTTATTTAAATTGGCAGTCCCATAACCATGCTATTTGTAGCCCCTCTACATTTAATTTATGCCGCTTCTTTTATGTAGTTGAGTCAACTCATGATATGGTTGTCACAACCACAACACACAACAAAATTATGTTTTTGGTGGTCGGATTGGACGTGGCGAATTGTTGCTCTCCGGAGTTTTGAAGTTTCGCGTGTTTTGCTGTTTTGAGATTTAGCAATAACTATCATTGAATATTTAAAGCAATGGGTGCGTGTCTAGAGTGCAAGGAAGTTATTTCCAGAGGAGGACCTGAGGTTTTTAACATTTTAAAAAAAAACTTTGATAAACTCAAAAAGGGTCAAGCAGATTTCTTCTGCATAAAATGCAAAAGGCAAAGCGTTAACGACATCTCTACAGCATTCGATGGTAGCTCGTCTGGGAAACCTGCAACGTCTTCCCCTCACGTTCCTGTCCCCTCAGCCGCAACGGCTACCACGAACTAGCCTGATCTCGAAATGGGCTCGAAAATGGGGTGTAAAAAAATTTTGAGCCAAATCCCCCGAGCCGTTTTTTAGAAAAATGTTTTTTATGCGTGAAAAATAGAATTTTTCAAAAAATTTAATAAATTGATTTTTTTTCTGCATTTTATTGACGAAAAACATTATAAAATTAAAAAAAGAATCTTAAGACATTAAAATTTCAACTTTTCAAAATAAAACTTTATAAAAAATATAATAAATTCCTAAAATATAATAAAGTCTTTGAAGTACGTCTTGAAATATACCTATCATCATACATGCCTGTGTGCACACGACAAAAACACACAACAACATGTGAATGTAAACATTGATAGATTCTCTTACCTAATGTAAACATATCTAGAATAAGTTCCGTGAAAATAATTTTTGCAACCCATTAGTAGGCAAGATATCTTTGCCAATAGTGCATCGCGCAGTCTGCAGTTGTTTAGTGTTTTTGAACATTTTGACCAAGTGCGTTGTTGTGAAAAAATCGTAAAATATGTCTGCAAAATCTAAAGATCATTCTGGAACTCATGATGAAAACCGTGCGAAAATTTGCCTTCTTTGTCTTAAAAAAAAGAAACAATTTTTCAAGATTAGTAATCATTTGAAAAATCTTATTCAAAAGATTGTGAGCTATGATGCTGAAGATAATCGCATCCCTGTAGTTGTTTGTAATGCCTGCAGAATCCTTATGTATCGTTCGGTCAAAAGTGATGAAACTAAAGTGAGTATAAAATTACCAGATTATTCTACATTCAAATTAATAAATCAAAAAACCAGATCGAAAGAAGGTAAATTATGCGAATGCGACTTATGTAACTTAGCGAGAACACCAGGACACAGCAATTTCGTAAAAAACACATCAGACGCGAAAGAAAGAAATAAAACAAGATACTGCAAAAAGTGCCATTCAGAATTAGTAGTAGGAAAATCACATTTTTCTTGTACACCGAAGCATTACGAACATTTAAAGGATCATATTATAAACGATATACCCCTAAAAGAAAAAGAACACTTGGTGTGTCATTTGATTAAAGTAATTTCAAATGAAAAAGCGACAAACGTTGAGAAAAATAAATCAGATAGAAATACTGTAATCGCTTTATCTCAGAAACATGGAAAGCCTTTGAAAATTTCTTTGAATGAACAGCAATCAGAAAGCAAAAAACGGAAGCGTGTTTCTGCTGAAGATGTCTTCAAAATTGGAACAAGTTATGGACTTTCAACTAATCAAGTACATGGTATTACAGCAGCTCTTCGCGTCGCTACGAATGACAGAAAATTATTTCAACCAGATTTAAAACAAAAATTACAAACTTTGAACCATTCTCTTGATTTGTATTTCTGATGCTCGGAGTTGTGAACAAAATGTATAAACACATGCTGATGGAATTTGAAGATGAGAGTCTCCAATGGGCTAGGATGTGTAATGGTACTCGCGAGTTTGTACATGGGAGTCCAGCGTTCGCAGGTAATTCTTGCAAAATGGTGTTAGAAAAAAATCGACTTATTACGTGGAATATGTAGCATTGGTTGTTTAAAATATATAAGGTGCTTTAAGGCTTTTCAATCCGTCGTTGATTCTTGTTTTTCTTCAACATTAAACCCGAAATACGTAGATTGTATATCTGAGTTTGAGCGAAGTTACTGTGATTTGGATATTTCAATTACACCTAAAGTTCACGCGGTTTTTTTTTCATGTCCCTGATTTTTGTTGTGAAGTTGAGAAAGGCCTTGGATTTTACAGTGAACAAGCCATGGAATCTGTCCATTTGGATTTTAAAACGACCTGGGCTAAATATTTCGTTAAATAAAGTGAAAAAAATAAAAGTACATAACATTTTTTTGAAAATTTTTATTTTTAACACATAAAAAACACTTTTCTCAAAAACGGCTCGGGGAATTTGGCTTAACATTTTTTTCCAAACTATTCTTGAGCCCCTAAATCGAATCCAAAAAAAAATTGGATGTGCTACCTTGCATTTAAAGTTGGTTCAGGCACACCGTGAAGGACAAAAGGAAGCGCTTGTGCAGTGTCAGGAGATTCTTTCCAGGATCACAGATTTTTAAAATAAGCAGCAAGCGTTTAATGATAATCTCCTAACCTCCATTCAAACTATCAAAGCTGAGATTGCTGAGAACTCGAATCGAATTTCTGTACTCGAAGCTGGCTTAGAAATGGGAAAGTAAGATATGACCAAAATTAAAAAGGATGCCAATAATTTAAAATTAAAAATGGCTACTCTTGAGCATGCGCTGAACTTAAGCGAGCAGGCGGCCCTTCAAACGACTTTGAAAATTCATAATTTCCCAATGAAATCTAATGAAGACCTTTTAACGACCATGGATACGATAGCTAGGGCTTTTGACGTTCCCTTTACGAGGGAAGATGTCGTCAAAATAAATAGAATCATAAAGGCACTTGCACTCACAAAATCCTCCACCCCCCCATCATTGTCACGAAACTCGGTAATCAACAACTGCGAGATAAATTCGTTGAGAGACGTAAGCTTTTCAGAGACTTCTCTACTGAAAACCTCGGGTGGTCGAGCAAAGATGAACACCCTGTTTATCTACGTATTCTGTTCTACAAAAACATCTGTTAAGTGAAAGTACTCCTGACTATATTGTGTTTCATTTTTTATCCGAAAGATCTATTATTGTATCGACAGCACCAGATTCTATCAAAAATACTATGATTGTTCCTCGCCCTATTTCGGAGATTTATACTTCTACGGTATACTAAAATTTTCATGCTTCAGTACCACTGTAGATTCTTTTAGATTTATCTACACAGTGTCACTTTAGCAACTATTGGACTCTACTTAATCCCATTTGTAATTACTTAATTTGGGCTCTGTTGGTTATTGATCACGTTATTTCTATTTCTTCTATCTTTTCCCACGTGCTACCATTCTTTCAAGTAACTTGCAACTTAAAACTAATCATTTTACATTTTCAATGGATATCTTAAATATTTGTCATGTTAACTTTATAATGCTTAATGCTCTTATAATTTTTACCTTTTTATATGCCTTATTTCCTGTTTTTAATTGTAATTATGTGAACTGGATTTTCTTGGTTAACGTATTTCAGACACTTCTATATTTAACTATACTTGAACTTTGCTGATCACGAACATGCTTAATATTCCATCTAGCCTCATAGCAGTAGATTATTACACACTTTTCCGCAGAGATAGAGATGAGAGAAGAGGGGGTGGGATCTGTCTCTACATTTATGACAGCTTAAGGGGTGTACATGTGGGAATGAGTCCTCCTGCCAATTACCCTGTTGCTGAATACCTTTTTATCAAAGTATCTTCTTTTCATGACAGCATGTTGGTGGGTGTGATTTACAAACCTCCTAATGCTTGCTACTGTAGGGAACTTGAGACTGACATTTTTGACCTCATACCAAATTATAATAACAATGTACTTACTGGTGACCTAAACACATATCTTAATGCCACCAACAATTTAACTAACTATTTAAAATCAGTCGTGTTCTTCGCCGGATTATCTATAGTTCCCCATAACACCAAGCACCACACCGATCATTCTAGTACATGGATTGACTTGATGATTGTTGATGATCTAGACAAGGTAATTTCTTCTATTCAACACTCAATCTCATTTCTCTCAAACTACGACCTTATCAGCATTCGATACCAGTTCTCCTTTGATCCATCCTCTAGTATATCTCCTCTGTCTATACGCAATCTCACAAATATAAATGAAGCCGAATTTCTTGAGCACCTCTCTACTTATGATTGGTAAAGAATTTTCATTGAAAAATATATAAATAGAAAGGTCTAACAAAATTCTTATCTCTAGCTTTTGATAAATTTGCGCCTCTTCATACCCCTGAAGCAAAAAAGAAGTCCACTCCCTGGATTACATCTTATATCAAAGACTTGATGAAAGAAAGAGAGAAAAACGTAGATTGGCTAAAAGAACAAAAAATAGTATTATTCAAGCCGAATTTCGTAAATTGAGAAACTTAGTTTAAACCAAAATCAGGGATTCATACAATCAATATAATTACAATTCTATCAAAAACAGGAATAAAAATGATAACATCTGGTTTTTCTTTAGACGACTTGGACTTATTCCTCCAAAATACCTGGCTCCTGATAACAATTTTCCCCCCGCAGATCTTTTAACAGCCTTCACCACAAAATCCACACTCCTTGGAAACAGCACTCCTTCCTCGTCCGCAGTTCCCTCCACCTTTGATGATACTAAATTATTCTTTTCTGACATATCGCAAGAAATCCTAATTCAAATACTCTTAGAGGTAAAATCAAATACTAAAGGTTCTGATGGTATTTCAATTAAAATGATTCGCTCAGCTTTACCAGTAATTTATGCTATTCTCTTGCATGTTTATAACGCATCTCTACAGGAGGGAATATATTCTGATACCTGGGAAGAGGCGATTATTCGCTCCGTTCCTAAAATATCTAACCCTACCTCTCCCAAAGATTTTCGCCCGATATCCATCCTCAGTGCCTTGTCTAAACCTTTCAAACGCATTGTCCACCAGCAACTTACTAAACATATTGAAACTAACAATTTAATGGACCCAATGCAATCTGGCTTTCGTGCCAGGCACAGTACTCTTACAGCTACACTTAATGTAACTTCTGACCTTAAACTGGCAATTCATAGAAGGGAAATAACGGCTGTTGTCCTTTTTGACTTTTCTAAGGCTTTTGATACAGTTAACCATAATTTACTATTGACTAGGCTCATGTCCATTCACCTCTCAAATATGGCTGTTAAATGGTTTGAATCTTATCTTAGTAATCGTTCTGAAAGACTACAAATCAGCAATGGCGAGCGTTCTGATTGTGGGGAGGTTAAGAGTGGAGTCCCTCAAGGTTCCACGCTTGCACCCACTCTATTTAATATTTATACATCTGAACTTGGTAGTGGACTTCGACACTGCAACTATTACAAATATGCTGACGACTTCAAGCTATACCTCTCCGGGCCTATTGCCACACTTAAGAGCTTACTTCAAAAGGTACAGGAGGATATTGATTTGGTGGTGTAGTGGGCCTTGACAAACGGTCTCACTCCCATTCTCCCAACCCTGTTAAAACTAAGGCTATAATCATAGGGCCTTCTTCCTCTCCTTCACTTGCAATAATTGCAACCTGGCCTCCTCTCTTGATCGATGGGCGTCTCATCCCCTTTGTGGATTCTGTGAAAGATTTAGGCTATATTCTTAATCGCTTTCTTACTGGGAATTAACAAGTTGCGGATATCTCGAAGAAAACCTTTAGAGTCATCCAACAGCTTAACAGGAATAAAGAATCACTTCCTACTCCAACGCGCATCTTTCTAATTAAAAGCCTCATCCTCCCTTTCTTTGACTACAACTGTGTTGTGTATGACGATGTCACTGATGAACCGAATGCGAAGCTTGAACGTACGCTTAATGCTTGCATTCGGTTCATCTATAACATCTCAAAAATCGAACATATTACCCAGTATAGAGAAAGAGCAGGACTTCTTAACGTTGCCAAAAGAAGACAATTTTTTATGGGTAACTGCTTTACAGCCTATTCAGTAATGAAGCTCCGCACTATCTCCTTGACCTCTTATATTTTATTGATAAAGATGAACCGACTTATTCCAAACTCCGTGAAAGGAAAACAGTACTTAAAATTGCGCCACACCGCATGTGTAAAATGCAAAGATCTTTTATTATTCGTGGTGCTCGTCTTTGGAATAAACTACCTATAACAATTAGAGATGCACCTTCACAATATCACTTCAGAAAACTCCTTTTTGGTTACTTATTTGAAACTTCAAATCCTACTTTCGAAATTACACATTGGTAAAACTTAAATCCTTGAGTTTAAAGCATATATAAGCGTGCACATGAATGCATTTACTCTTAAGCATGTATATTTGCGTATGTAAAATTACAGTATTACTGGTAATAGACCACATCTAATTATGTGTATTTTAGTTTATTTCTTTACTCCTGTTAAATACCTATTTTTCATTTTAATCTTTTTATTGATCACCGTCACTTTTTAATTGTTATATGTATCACGTGTTCCTTATAGGGCTATCTAGCCCTAGAAACTTTTCATGATTAAATACAAAAAAATACAAAGACAACACGTAGCGTCAGCCATCTGGCCCCAGACGCCATCATATTGCTTCTTGTGTGCCACCAACGCAGGTGAAAAGAGAGTAGAATCTGCTTAATTTAAAATGCTCATACAAACAGCTATGTAGTTCTGGGAACCACATTTATAGTTGGACCCTATTTTACTATTTTTTTTGGTTGTGACAACAATATTTATGGATCTGAAAACCATACAGTTTTCTCCGTGTAGGATCATTTCGGAATACTCAACTTTAAATGGCTGTTAGTCACTGAAAATAAATTATGAAAATTCTGCAAAAAATATATGGGTTTCGTTGATCCTTTTTGTGCACAGTGGTGAAATTTAGAGCCAAAAAAAAATCATTTGTTGATAAGTTATTAACAAAAGTTTAGGGAGGTGTATACCTTAAATTATTGTTTAACAATTGTTTTATTCCACGTTAAAAACTGAATAAAACAGTTATATAAAAGAATGAGATTCTTTACTCTATATTACATTTGAATAATTTTTCAAGGTTTCAACTATTTAAGAAATAAAAAAAATCGAGCCCTTGGTGAAAACTTTGAATTTTAAATTAAATTGGTAGCTTTTTGTTAATGAAAGTTTATGTGTCGCTTTGTTTATTGACAAACTGTGAAAGTTGATATCGTGTATTAATGTGGACTTAGCATTCTATCAAGCATTCGAAAAAATTGAGAGTCTTATAATGAAAACAGCGAAAAAGTATGTTTATTGTGACTTCGTAGGAAAAAGAACCGAAAACAGTAAATCTAAAATAGGAGCCGTTTTTAATATTTTTTAGATGAGCGTTTAACCTATTGCTACTTGCAGTTACTGTAGACGTAATTTATTTAGTTTGAAAAATATTGCCACAAATACTTTGAAGCTTCCAGACTATTCCCAGTTTCAAAATTAGGCGTTAGTCAGTGCAGAAGAAAGATGCAATTGTAGACTTTGCGAAATGGCTAGGTTGAGTTTATTTAATAGTTTCAGGAATGAAAAAGGATTCAAAATTAATAAGATTTTGCAATGTAATTTTCAGATTTGCGTTATTTAATTGTAAAGTATCAATACAAATTTCTATTAAATATGTACCAGTTCCCTCTACAAGCTCTGTTGCAAGTGAGTTAAGCGTTATTGGTACAGGGAAATGCCCCGAATGCACTTTATCAAGTCGTCTTAAAAGTTTAGTGCAACTAGTTGAAGAAACGCCAGGAAAAGTAAAAGGTCATATAATATTGACTTTGATAAAGAATAAAATCTCAGAAGAGCAGGGCTCGGCAATGTCCCATTCTCAGCATCAAGGTGGACAACCAGTTGAAATTTAATCCCAACCTAAAACTGGGTTAAATGTTGAAAGAGTTAAAAGTAATCTGAACAGAAATTTGTCGGCTAGAAGTCACTGTGTTGATTCCTATTTTGATGTTTAGCATTTTAGATTGGTGTATGTAAAATGTCATGTACCCAGTGATGCCAGTGAAGCAACAGTATACTATACTGATTTATGCAGCTTTAATAATTATATCAAGGAAAAACGAAATGTGCAAGATGTACATCGGAAGGTTGTAATGGACAGCGGTGACGAACCTGATTGTGCGCGTCAAAAGTACAGTGAAGGAATTGCAGCGAAGAAATTTAAACATTCTAGTGTTAAAAATCTATTCATTCTTACTTTGACTCAAAATGCCCAAGACTTTAAACCACATTCCACAACTTAGGCACAAATTTGCAATGTCCAACGCAAATTTGAGCACGGAAGGCCTACTTTTAATTGCGATTCATGTAAAATATCATTAGTTAAAGTAGACCTATCTGCAGCTTGGATTGTCTAAAGTACGGTCGAGCGTTTCGTGATTTAAAGATAGTAGTCAAAGCATATTTGGGGAATACTGTAGATCCAAATTACAAAAAGTATATTGATTGTTTCAAAAGCAGCTACTGTGATTTAAAAATCAACGTTTCGCCGAAGGTTCATGCAGTTTCTTTCTACATAGAAGACTTTTTGAAAACGGGGAGAAGAGGTCTAGGATTCTTCAGTGAGCAAGCGATGGACTCTGTCCATTTCGATTTGAGCACAATTTGGCAGAAGTGGAATCTGGCAAAGAATCATTCCGAATATTCAATAAATGTATTACGCGCATTTGGCGAGTGTGATGGTCGTCATGTTTAACATTTTTTTTTACATAATGTTTTTCTTATTTTTCAATCAAATAAAATGTTATCTGTCTTCATAGTAAGAAGCCATGAATATTTTTTGTTCTTTTAAGTTACAAAATGTGATTAAAAAAGGCCTTACTTAAATGTTTACAAAAAAAAAGTATTTATTTAACAAAAAAACCTGCAGTTATTATATTAGAAAAGTAGTTCGCAAGATTTTGATTGAATTCCCTGTTTGACGTAATAATATTGTCATAAAAAATATGAATTTTTGTATACGAATCTCTCTAAGATTTTAAATTTGTCTTTTAACTACTCATAAATCATCAGGATCATATATAATTTCAGGGACCCGTCCGAAGCCTTTGTTTCATTATAAAAATTACCGAATCTGTTGTTTCCTTTTTGTTACGTTTCGACAGATTGGAACAAAATTATAAACGAAATTATTATAACGTCATATTTTACACGTCTGCCTTTTAATACTTACATAAGATGCACAAGGATTCGAATAAACTATTTTTACAATTATGCGTGATTAAAAAATTTCCTTACAATTTCGGTATTTTGAATAACGTAACCTAAATCCAGTGGATATAGTTACGTTTTGATAGTGTAGAAACATAACAAAAATCAAGAAAGTATTTCTTTTCGTTTCGGTCGGTCGCTGTAATTAGTTCGCTAGATTTTGAATCAGAATCAGAAAATCAGAGAATCAGAAAATATAGTCTAAGAGCTGGTGACGTTTAAATAAAATGTCACAATAAAAAGTGGACATTCGACTTTACAATCGACTTTGACTTTTTCGTCTTTCAAAGTCGATTAATCAAGATGTAAAGTCGACTTAGGTCGACTTTTCTGGACATTTTTTAAAAACTGTTTTTAATGTTTGTTTTTTCTATCCCTATTTATATTTTCAATAAATATTATAATTGTAGTATACATGTATATTTTATACAAACTAGAACTAGTCTGAAAAAATTACTAATGCGTTTTGAAGACACAAAAACAATTTTTGAACACAATTTCAAAACAAATTTTTTCATTAAAGCACCTGTAATTAATTTCTAAACTGAAATAAATTTTGGAGTATTCTTCAAAACTTACTGAAGAATCTTGAAAGAAAAAATTAATTTTCTTTACTTCAAAGTTCATTTTCACTCATTCCGAGACGAAGGGAATTAAAATAGTTTTACAAAATATATTAGGTATTAATTTCAAATATGGTTTTACTAAATATGGTGTTTGTCTATTTAACAAGCTTTTCTGTCCATTTCCGACAGTAAACTTCATATACTTTTTGACTGCATACAAATTTCATGTGTTTCTTAAATTATCAGTCAAATTAACATCGTTCTTAACTTATATCATATCATTTTTAAAATATCAGTTACACGTTCTCATATATAATTATTAACACAATTTCTCGTTCTACATAAATTAAAAATTTTAAATTAAAGTACAAAGGATTTAATGACCTCACTAACATAGAAGCAAAAATGAAATGAATATGAACACTTGAATCTTTATTCTCAAACCACATGTCTGCGTCCAGACTCTGAAGGACTACTAGGTGGTTGGCCAGCGTCTTTGTGCTACTGTCAAAGCAAAGTACCTTTTGGTACTCACTGCATCTTACTTTTTTGAAAAGCGGACACAGAATGTAGCAGCGTTGCACGCTTGTTGCTGTTCAATGTGCGCGCTCATGCGCAGATGGTTTGATCGTGAGTCGCCTCAGCAGCATCAATTTAGTGAAAGAGATGATTATTTCCTAAATAATCAAGGTAAGTTGCACTATTTGATTGATGCTTATCATTTTCCACTATAAAGTTTTTTATGAATCGATGCGTCGGTTGATTTAATGGTAGAGCTAATTCTTTTATTAAGTTGAGTGAAGATCCGGAATCTACTAATAATCGGTATTTTCTTCCGTCTGCTCTTCTCCCTTGTACGGACTGCAATCGTCCAGACACCGCTGATACTCGGCCGTTTCTTCGTAGTCTGTCTGTTCTTGAATCTCCTCTTGCGTCATTTCCTGATTCTCTAAGTAATTTTCCTCTCCTTCCTGTTCCGTCGTTGTCCTGATTTGAGTTTAATGTGGTCCTTTCCAGTTTTGGGTATTCTGAAAATTTTGGGGTTTAGAGTAGCATTGGGCAATGAAGTGTTTTATTTTTCCGCATTTATGGCATTTCGTTTGTGATCGATCAGCTAGTGTTAAATTCCGGTTTGGTGTTTTGAGTGAGAATGGTGTTGTATTCGCCTTAGGTCTAGATATAGACGTTGACATTTGTGGTCGTGAAACCTGCGGTATAGGTTTATTAAATCGTAGTGGACGAATTGGCTGCGCTTCTCGTAACCATATATCCATTTTTATTGCCGAATTCTGTGCTAATGTCAAACTAGAGAGATTTTTGGCCTTAACTTAAAGTCCGATTTTCCTTTTTAAATTTAACAAATATCGTTTTAAACATTCTCCGTCTTCAATCTTTAAAGCAATTTTTCTTTCTGTCCGATTCCTATGTTCAATTTGTACTGCGTATTTTAATTCCTTAACTATCTGTCGAAATCTTAAATTAAAATTTTGAGTTAATTCCGTTTGTCCTTGTTTTACGTTTTCTAATTTAGACCTTAATGCAGATACTGATCCTAGCTGTGATAAATTTTTTCGTAATGCGTTGTATTATTATTATTATTATAAGAATTTATTCTTGTATATCTAATTGATTTCTCAGCGTTCCTTTTTATTTTTTTCGGCTATAATAAAATCTAGTGAAAGGTCGGGGGGTTGGCTACATATTTTCTTCCCTCTTTTTACGGATTTTATAATGTCTTCTATACCTATATCGTCTTAGCCGTTTATTTCCCTCATAGTTCTGATTATATCCTTTGCTGTCAGTAAACCGATAGAAACCTGACCTTGCTCTTAGTTATTCGTGTTGTGAGGTGGTCCAGTGGTTGGTGCGGTTAAAGTGTCGAGTGGCGCGCAGTTATCGATTCGGTGTGATACGCGCGCTGTTCGCGATTCTACGGTTTGAGTCGTCCTTTTCTCTCTTTCCTCATATGCGCTTTCATCACTTGTAATATTCTTAGAGTCATCCGTTACAAGTTCTCCCTTAAATCCCAGAGACTTTCCTATCTTCTGTATTTCCGTCATTCTCCTATCATTCTCCCCAGCTAAAGCGTTCACATTTATTATGACTTGATTCATTGTAGATTCCATTCCGTCCATTCTAGTAATCATCAATCTTAGCAATTCATCCGTGGTCATTATTAAGGGGGATTGCGTTCTATTAGAAGAGGATGCGCGGGACATATTTTCTGCTGTATAACCTTCCGGCGGGCGCGCCTTTTGGAGTCACACGAGCGGGCGCGGGCCGCACTCCGTGCGGCTGATCGAAAAATCGATTTATTCAGACAAAAGGCGCGTTTTTTCACCTGTGAAGGGATTATTTCGAAGAAAAACATTATTCTAAATAAATCGCAATTTATTTCGAAACATTGGAACCGCAATAAATACTTAACATTTAACATAAACGCGCACCTCGCTACGTGCGGTTGATGTAGGCACGAGACCGGGCGCGCGCTACACTACGTGCGGCGGATCTCGTCTGCATCTCGTCCTCTGCATGCGAATCTAGCTAGAAATAGTGTGAACTAAGATTTCATCTTGCCCTCAAGGCATTTACCCTTTTTTTCCACCGGAATTCAAATAATTCTGGTTGTGCCGCACGCAGTGCGGCCACGCGCCCGCCAGAAGGTTAAAAGGGGTTATTGATTTTTTAGATTATGTCTGTCAAGTCAGAGTCTGTGTCACTAGTAAAGAATGTCGTGTCCTCTCTATAATTTTCGAATGCCAATTTTGATTTTAAGTTTAGTCCCTATAATATTCGAATTCCAGATTGCCTACATTTTCTTTCACCTAATTTTAATTTTCCTGATTTTCCTTTGCCTAACTTTTTGCCTAACTCTTCTTTTACCTAATTTTGATTTTCCTGAGAATTTTGCGTGACAAATTTTACCCGTGTAAACAATGAGATTGTCTCACAGGGCTATATCCCACGTACAAACAAACTCAAAGTAATTTTTCTGTTTCTTAAGGAACACAGAGGCCAGGAAGCACCGCAAGCGTGTGTACCGTCGCGAGTCTCATGGGTTGCAATAGTTTACACAAAAATTCATAACATTAAAATGTTATAAATTTGCCTGTCAAAGCAGTTAAACCTTACAAATGATCTAATAACAATTCTTATAACTAATCTTCTTTACTCAATCCGTTTAATTATAGAATCGTTTATGGGGCAGTCAATACTTTCTGGACGTTGGCTCTTCCTTCAAGGTGAAGACCGTAGACTCCTGCATTCTCATGGGTGACTTGAACGCCAGGCACTCGGACTGGTTAGATAGCGAAATCAACCCCAGAGGAACGTACCTCAAAAAATGGTTAGAAAAAAACGAAATATTATTCAGAGTCAATTTACTGGGACCAGCTGAACCATCTTTTCCGCGGGGCAACTCATACCTAGATTTTTGCTTAATAGATCACAGATTACAGACAAAACATTGAAATAACAATAAATTAAAGGTCTACCCCTATGATAGCGATCATAAAGCGGTAGGTGTCACATTAGATCTCAACAATAGTAAGTACTTAGAAATAGGAGAGGAAATAAAGCCAAATAGATATAATTTTAACAAAGCAGACTGAAATAAATTCGGAGAAACCTTTGCTAATTATAGGATAAATATACCGGATAACAGAAACTTAACAAACCAAGAGATAGAAGAATACTTGACTTTAATAGATAAAAACATATCAAGGGCAATAGAAGCAACAGTACCGAAAATTAAAAGTTTTGATTCTAACGAGAAGTATATGACACCCAAAATAAAGAAGTTGTTCAAGAGCAAATAGATCAAGAATAATTGGAATCTATAAGCAATTTCTGGCACAATAAAATCAAAAACATAAACATACACGACCAAGAAATGTTCCCTAAAATAAATAGAATTTTTAGGAAAAAGACGGCATCGGAAATTAGTACCTTAAAAATAACCGAGGATAACATAAACCTAATCGAAGAGGCTCAAATTAATAGCAATTCTCTCCTAAAAGATAACATAGGCAACTATATCATAACAGAGCAGGAGGACAAATTATCAGTAATGGGAGCCTACTTCGCCTCGGTTAACAGGCAGAATATAAATATGGGGAAACCTAGATTAACGGAAGAATTAAATAGAAAAATCGGGCCAATAAAACTAGAGATTGAAAACGCGGTAAACTCTGAATCGTCAACGATAAACTTTAACGACAACTTCAAAGCCTATAATCCAATGTGGGAAGTGGATAAAGATTTCTTTTGTACTCCTCAAAGACTATACAATATTATGAAAAAGATAAATAATAAACGCTCCTCGGGCATGGATAAAATAGCAAATATTGCATTAAAGCACCTACCGCCAAAGGTTATCTGGGACTACAATATCCTCTTTAACAATATAATAAATAATCTCTATTTACCAAAGGCATGGAAAATAGGAAAAGTTGCACCAATTAAAAAAAAAGATAAGGACGAAACACTACCTTCAAGTTATAGGCCGATTTGCCTCTTGCCCGAAATAAGTAAGGTTTTTGAGGTGCTAATTTACCAACAGCTGACAAAATTTTGCGAAAGCAATGGTGTAATCCCAGACAGCCAATTCAGATTTAGGCATCGACACTCAACAGTACACGCAGTAGGCAAATTAACCTCAGATATAAGTAGAGCGCTAAATGAAAAGAAATTCGTAGGAGCATGTCTCATAGACATCGGAAAGGCTTTCGGTACAGTCTGGAGGGAAGGGTTAATATTCAAGATGTTACAAAAAGGGTTCGCAAAACACCTAATAAAACTTGTCTGGATCATGATTAGGGATAAAAAATTCGTAATATGCGACAACGTGCAACACTCGAAAATAATATTTGTATTAGTAGACGGGCTGCAACAAGGAGCAGTAAACACCCCAATACTTTTCAACATTCTTATGGTGGACATGCTGTCCCACTTCGAAATTAATAATAGGACACTGGTGAGAGGAATAGCGTTTGCGGATGACTTCATTTTGTATGTCATGCACAGAGACCTTGACAGAGTAAAAGAAATATTGCAAGAAAAATTTAGAAAAATTTAGGATTATTATCATACATGGAAATTAAAAGTAAATATAAAGAAATGCGAAACGATCCAAATTAAAAAAGGGAAAGCAGCATACTTCAGCTCGCACAGACTTTTTCATTCGAAACATCTTAACACAAAAGTGAAAACAATTTGTTACTTACTACTCATAAGACCAATTCTGACTTATGGTTGCCCGATCTGGTTCAATATTAGTCCCAGCACAATGGAAAAGTTAAGATCTTTCGAAAGGAACTGCCTGCGAGCATGTACAAAAATGTATAAAACACCGCAATCTCAATACACAAGGTCGCACTCTAATGAGGAACTTTACGATAAAGCGAATATTCCTAGAATAGATAATTTCATGATAAAGCTCATACTATCCTAACAATGTGTACTTCGAAATCATAAGAAAAACAGGTAGAATATCGCATGAAGCTTTTCCGTATCTAGATAGTTTAGGACTGATCCAAGGTAAAAACAATATCACAACGATATATCATGTTGAAAGACATGCCTTTAAAAACATGGAATACGAACCAGATATAGACTGTAAGAATACGAACGTAGCCTTGCGATTCTTAATGTTTTTACCGAAAAGAGACAAAACAGATAAACACAGAAAGAATGTTGAAAAGTATTGGTGGCTAGATAACCAATATTGCAAAACTCAAAAGGAGGATATTGACCGGGCCCATTCCCTTTTGCTAGCCGAAAAAACTAGACACAGGTACACAAAGTACCTTTTTAGTAAGAAGAGAAATAAGAAAAAAGCAGCACCTGATAGACAATGTTTTCAAAATAATACATACGAATCTCACTTCTGTCACCGAGTGCATTGCACTACTACTCTAGATTTAAGAATCTTCGAGAGAGAAGACAATAGTTTTGTTACCAAAGCGGTATTTTTCTATTACAAGAACAAATGTAAGACGATCTAATTCTTTAGCTAAATAATTAGCAACAGAGTTTAGAGGAAACTTATAAAGAATAATAATAGATAGATCTACGAGTGCCTCCAAGTAGGACATATAGATAAATTAACATTAAGCTAAGTTAGCGGTTTATAAATGTTTGATCCGCATGTAACCTAACCATATACTATAGCGTTATTGATAAAAATTGTTAAAAAAAAAAAAAAAACCGTTGACTCCTTGTTGCTGAGTAAATCGATAATATCTGGGCGTTGGCTGCCGCGTTGTGGTACTGTGTTGATCACTGCTTTCTCGTTGTTGCTTCTGCTTCTGAGTCTTACACCACTGATTAGGTTGCTCTAGGACTTTACCGTCTATATGACGTTTCCAATATTGCGAATTTCGAAACTGGATTTTACGTCGTATAGTGGCTACTTCAGTTCACCGCCTAATTTTAATCCTAGTTTCTTACTTTTCGTTTTAAATTCTTGTTTTTAAATTCTTCTTTTTCCCATATTTTTCTTCATTAAAATTTCTTTCTTCTTTTGAGTTTTTAGAATATTAATCTTTCGTAGTATTGGGCTTACGTCCTCACAGATTATTATCTTACTTACTCGGTTTTCGGGTTATGCAGTAGCAATAATCCAGAGTCTTGGTGAATTTCGGTAGAAATCTCCCTTTGTCCTTTAGTTCCCTTTTGAATTCCCGTAGACATTTTTTTTCCGTAAAAAAATTATTTCCGTAGAAAAATTCGTCTTCCTTCTTCCTTGAATTCCGTAGAATTCGACAATGGTTCGTTTCGAAGATTGGGCCTTTTGATTCCTTCTCCAAAGGATCGTTAGCACAATCCTGGCAGAATCGCCAAAATGTTACGCGTGGTAGGTTAGCCAAATAAGCACTTGATACTTATTAAATAGTATATCTTTATTTATGTCGAAGATTACTCAAAAGTTGTGACAAAAGGATTGACAAGAGTCATATAAGCGCAGTTGAGATACTGGACGTGACTTGCGTCGTGGCGAGACAGACGAGACTGGACAACCGCCCCGAAGGGGCGGTTTATATGGTAGCGTATCGATTAGCGCTCCCAGTACCTTCTACTAGTCATACAAGCTACAATAAGTAAATGCGCAATTATAAGTGTACATTGTATTGATTATTCTATATAAAGATTATATAGGGAGTATTATTATTATTATAATATATAATATTAATATGGCGACCTATGGTTTTGAATCTACAATGAGGTCCGATAGTACAACAATTTACCGCAGTTTTAAGAAAATTAAAAAACATTTATTCCTTGATTACTTAACTTCGAAATTTAACTTCGAAAGACTCAGAATTTTTAAGCTCCCTGGCATACGTGTAAGTTTCCTAGTCTCAAAAACCAAGAAACCTGATTAATTGACCAATAGGAGCTCTTCCTGTATTGATATTTCATAAAAGCATTACTAGTGTCCTAATGAACATGTGTAAGTAGATTAACAACCATTTCACCAATTTTTAATATTCAATGAAACATAAGTGCAAATTTACACTTTGGCGGACAATGTTTCACCTGCGAAAAATGATACGATGAAAAAAGGAACTATATTCTTACAATAGGGGAAAGGTGCCCACATGTATTCTATGTGCACAGGGAGTCAGAAAGAATGACTACAAAATGATTAAGTAAAACGTGTTATAATCACTGAATACCTAGGACTCTGGGAATTGAAATGAAAATAAGGAATGCACCCGACACCTCTATTGTATTGACGTGTTCCAAAAAAATAAAAATTGTATGCTTCTCGTATTTAAGTTTTTTTTTTTAATTATTTTTTGACAGGTCGCAACTACAGGTTATTTGACTTCCTACCTCAACTAACATTTGAGAAATACAATTCAGTTAAACAATTGTATACTTCTTTACTTAAAATCGGATAGTATTAGACTTATCCAATTTGTATCAAAAGAGTTTTTACTCCTGAATGGTGAAGGATTTGTATGAAAAGATTACGTATGTACCTTGTAGGTATAACACAGGTTCACACGGACTCAAAGGTCACTACTTCTAACTGCCTAATCAAAAAAGATGTTCTGAGAATTTTCATTAACGGAAGGATAAGACTTTATTTTCACATTCCAAGCTTTTCAGGTTCATTTAACAATGAGCATCTATACGCGTTTAGAGTTTTTCTGGTGCCCTTTGAGCATCTTTTCCCTGTTTCATTGTTCACCTTATCCACACAAATTTTTCGGAAGCAGACAGACTGTGCGACACTGTCAAATAAAAATGTGCTGGGTGACTTTGAATTGATAAAAAAGTAACAATTGTCAGGTGACCCCTACATAGCCTAATCACGCAGCTGTTTTGCTTTATTTTGTTCGTCTACAATTACTTGTAGAACATCCTGAAAACAACTTCTTCTTCAGGATCCGAGGATCTACTGGAATCCGCAGAATCTAAAAATTGGGTGCGCATACAGCGTTTTAATGATAGAGAGAAGTGGATGGTTAGAATAACTCTTGAAACGATTAGCCTGAATCATCCGGCATTGTAACGCGGCTTTTGGCACACATTGCGAGAGGAAGAGTTACTATTTCCGTAATAGGTTTCACTACTGTGATAAAAGGTTGATGATTTTAAATTATCACTAACACCAAATAACACAAACAATCCCAAGCTGAAACGTTTTTCAAAATATGTCTCGCTGTGGATTCGAACCCTACCTGTCGCACAATATACTATTAACTTTTCAATTTTTAAAATTTTCTCTTTAAAAACAAAATATTTTCTCATGAATATGGCTCCCAGTGGAACAGCGGTAAATTGCACCTATCGCCACGTCTCACGACCGTGAGATAGGTGGCCACGGGGCACGACGGAATCACAAGTACAGGCCGGCGAAACCCTCGTGGGTCTTGTGGAGTGGGAACCAAGAATGAGAGCTCTCTGCATCCACCTCGCAAGTGCCCTGGCATGTTTTTGGCACGCGGGTATGGCTTTGAAGTTAGGAACCAGTGATGTCTTCGCACATCCAAGAGCACCGATTCCTTGACTGTGATGTTGCCGTCGAGCTGAGCCGAGAATTCGATTCCGAATGGAGATATTTTCTCGAAATCAAGGAGAACGATTTCAAGCCTCGAGTGTTAGATGGAGGCTGTTTTCAGAAAATTTTAGTTTCAGTAAATTCGTCACTTCTGGTTCTTAACCAGTGATGCCAATGTTGGCGCCTTTTGCTACTGCGCTTGCGTTCGGGCCATGCACTGGTTGGCCGTAGTTGGCGCGCAATTTAAAATTGGAATTAAAAACAATTCTTGTAATTTAAATAAATAATTATTTTAAAATGCACAAGAATGTATATAAATTGTACAACTTCTGATTTTAGACTACTGAAATTAAATGTTTTGTGAAATATAAGTTGTTCTTCGGAAGTCAAAGAAAATAAACTGTTCTCTAAAAACTATATGTGTTATACATTTTTTTCTTGTCTAAAATCCGAAATTGTACAATTTATATACATTCTCGTGCATTTTTAAATAATTATTGATTTAAGTTACAAGAATTGTTTTTAATTCCAATTTTGAATTGCGCGCCAACTGCGGCCAATCAGTGCGCGGCCCGAACGCAAGCGCAGTAGCAAAAGGCGCCAACATTGGCATCACTGTTCTTAACCATTGACTATGGGTTTCCCTGGAGCTTTCGGTAGGGCAGGGTCGCGACCAACACCGTCAAAGCGACAAAAATGGTGGTAAAGCACTGTTAGGGCCGCATTTGGTATATGGAGGTAATTAGTTTCCGCGTGAGTGGGATACCCAGATAGTATGTGTCCTAGATACTCAGAATGAGCATAATACGATCTGCATCTATCGCTGGGACCTACTGTTGCCTGAATCCGGTTCTGTAGCGGAGAAGTTCTTCGTTCCCCTTAGTTTTTTCTTTACCTTTTCGGCAACCATTGGTGGACATTCCTCCTCAGATAATATAAGGTTGTCGCATAGCTCCTTAAAGCGGATAATATCCTCAGTGTCTTACTTCAAGATGTGTCAAACTTCGTATTCTGTCGTAATCTGATGATGTACGCATTAAAGCGTCAACCAATTACACCACCTGGGCTTCAGCAGATAGTGTCTCGTTTCTCTTATATCCACAGGATGACGCGGGTCCGCATCTTTGTAACCTGTGAAATTTTAGTGATTAATTCTGTCTGAATGAATTTACCGAATCTGGGTCACAGGTTACAAAGATGCAGACACACGTCATCCTGTGGATATATGAGAAACTATCTGCTGAAGCCCCGGTGGCGTAACTGGTTAACGCTCCACTCCTGAATAGTAGCGTTCACGGTTCAAATCCGGGCCGAGGAAGATTCTTTCTCGTTTTTCGAGAAAATTATTTGACCAGTAATCGGCAATATCTAACATCAGAAATTAATTAATGTTCAATAATTTGTGATGTTTCTTGAAATTTTAAAACCTCGAAGTTTTATTTCATGATTTGATAAAAATTACCACGTTCAAACATTCCTAGTATCATACAAATTTTAATTATGGGAAGTAGAAAATTCGAATTTAGAACCAATGTAAGACAAAAAATTGAATAGGTACAAAAACTCTGATGATTTTTTTACTTATGCGTGGAGTGCGTGCTTTATTTGAATTTTGACGAGACTTCTTTCGGTCTAAATAAAGTCCTAATTAACAATGCAAAATTTATTTTAATAAAAATGTTATCACATGTACATTTTACCCTAAATGTTTCGGAAATTATATAAAACTCCGTTCAATTATCGCTTATTTTCACAGCTCTTGAATTAGTTTCATAAACTTTCAAAAACTTATTTTTTCCATGCAACATTATATTTATTTCATACGCTTTCTCATGCGTAGGTTGCAATGTAGGTTGCCAATTGTATAGATACGAACAATTATGTTGCGTTTTGACGAATCGAAGAACAGACGAAAAATGAATCTGTAACACGCAATTGTCACAATGCCTGTATTTTTTGTACTTTCTCTATGAATTAGGGTAAAAATATATCAATTTAAAATTAAAATAAATAACTGAGGAACAAGTAAAAATGTTAACCATAAATCTTCATATTAAATCTCAGAATAACCAATTGTTGATTTAAAAACTATGTTTTATCTCTTAATATTTTACTGCAAACTTAGATTCATTGTAAAAAAGATACGCTCACACTTTTCAGCCTCACTGAAAAAAAGGATTTGTTTACATTTTTATCAGAATTAAAAAATTTACAAATGTGCTAATGTACACTTCTATGGAAATTTACGTATTTAAAAAAATAAGTATTATATATTTTGTAATATTTTCTAGTTAGTGAAAAGTACTGGATTTATAAAGTGATACTTTTTCAGCCCAAAACGGGCTTCATAAAGCGAGTTTTTTATGCCAGGGCTGAACATTTGTTAATGTCTTAATTTCGGTTTCTGTATTGGAAAATTGGTGAATTTTTTACCAAAGAATATGTTTATTTTTTAAACTAGTGAATTTTAATCTATTGAAAAGAAAAAAATGTTTTGTAAAGCTTCTATGTATTATATTTCAATTACAAAAAAAGGATCCATATAGAATATAGGTATATGAAATTGGTATAATTTACATAATTTTAGTAATCCAAATGAAAATTGAATTCCATAATTTCGATAATGTTAATTTAAAAAAAAATCTACTCACTGCGCTGGCACATTCTCATTGCGCGCTACGCCCGCGGCTCGCAAGTTTGAGGGCATCCGGGCGCGCATCTTTCGTATCTGGCGCTTCGCGCTCGATAATGTATTGACCACGCGCTCCGTGCTCATTTCCCCCACATTTGTGCATAGACCTTTTAAAATTAAAGGTCAAGCCATCGGCAACTGAATTTGGGGCTTTCTATATTTTCTATTTTCTAATTTATATTTTCTATATTATGTTTAACTCTACACCGAAATAACGATATTCTAATTTTAAGAATTTCCCACTTAGTTTAAGAATATTTGCAACTTAAATAGGCGCCAAGAATATATTCTTAATGTACGATGGAGGCCCTCTTACCTTGAGAATATATATTCTTGTCTAATTGTAAGAATTTCCCACTAAGTTTAAGATTAGTTGCATCCGATTCAGTTTGATTCATTCATTTTTTTCATTAAGTTTGATTAACCAATCTAATAAAATAAGGTCGATTTGTGGATGGAAATAGGCTCGAAATGAGAATCAGCACTCAACAACTAAATCAATTCAAGGAATTCATGAAATTCAATAAATTAATGAAATTCACAGAATTCATGGAATTTACGGAATTCATGGCATTCAAGGAATCAATAGAATTAGTGGATTCAAGGAATTCCTAGAATTCAAGGAATCAATAGAATTCATGGAATTCAAGAAATTTATGGAACTTAAGAAATTTATGGAATTTAAGGAATTCATGGAATTGAGAAATTCATGGAATTCAAGGAATTCATCGAATTCAAGAAATTCAAGGAAATAATATAATTCAAGGAATTCACGAAATTCATGGAATTCACGGAATTCGTAATAATATTGAAGTTTGGAACAATTGAAACAATGCATCCTGTGAATTAATTTAGTTCGCTATCTCGGATCATTTATCAATCTGAAGTTAGCAAACTCAACAAGACAGAAACTGGTTCTAAAATAGACTATTCGTGAAATCATATGAGAACGCTAAAAAAGGATCCCGGATAAAAATGAATGCCTATTTTTTAGTGTGCATGTGCACATATCTAGCTCTATCTCTTTCTCTTTGCAGAGAACGTTACAGTGAGAAAAGTTTGATGTCACACGTCAACGAATAAATAATGTAGAGAGGTGATGTCTCGGTGGAGCACTCCGGTATTCAACCTCAATGTGACATCAGACCTTTTTCATTCTAACATTTTCTGTAAAGAGAAGGAGATGGATGTGCTGACCCGATTTATCCTTAGAGTTGGCTGCATTTCTTCGAGCTTGTCACTTATTACGAATTCGAAAAACCGATCGAAAAGCACGTTGCACAAAACATTAAAAGAAATTATTGAACAGAGCAAGACCCATTTTCGTTTGTGCATTTATTCTTTCCCCACTCATATTCTCATTTTGAGAATATTTTCTCCCTTTGCTAGAAGATACTCTTAAATTAAGAATTTCGCTTACTTCATTAAGAATATTACTAAGAATATGCCTGTAAGGATATGACACTCCTAATATTAGAATATCGTTTCTTCGGTTATTGCGTTTAACGGTACATTAAATTAATTTCTATATCTTGGTCCGGGATTGCTTATTCAGATATTGCAAAATAAATTTTATTTTTGATGATTACTTTAATATTTGTTCCTTATTTTGCATTAACTTCTATTCGCTGCTACAAGACGTGTTTTTATTGTCTTGCTTTTATAATTTAAAACGAGGGGTCAATTGACCCCTACCTGCTTTGGGTGTCAAATAATGATTTTAAACAGTTTCTACCGTCGAAAGTTGATGATAGAAGTATTCTATATTCATATTACATCGTTAATATAAGTGGAGAACAGTAGTAAGTCCTGAAAAAGTACAACAAAGAAGTGAAAATGCTCGCCTACCCCAGCGTAGTCCTACCGACGTCACTTCTGCTGCTACTGCAACAGCAAGCTAAAGCGTTTGGTGCGCTGTACTCCCCGATCCGAGTACACGCCGTGCATTTCAACTTACTGCAAATGTGGTTAGTCCTAGCGCTTTACTATAAGCGTAAAACGTTATACACCGGTAGTAGAACTGATAGTCCGAAAATGTTTTGTAATGAAATACCAGCCAAAACGCGATAGGGGTCAATTGACCCCTGCCTGTAACAGCCCGGTACTTTTAGTGTTGAAAAACTGAGCATGCTATACAAAAATAATCGATAGAAAATTTTTTAAAATCTAATTTAGGAGAAAAATTTGTTCATCATACATTTTATTTCACTTTATGTCGTTTTTTCATAAATTTAATTTATTTATTTTCAATGTCCTGCCAACAATTTAATTTTGTCATTTTTAATGTTCTTTTATAACAAAAATGTATAGGAAATATGTAAATCTTTTTTTTTTGGACAAATTGTCTACATATTTTTCTCGTATTTCGTATCACTCTTCCAAAAATTCCTTATTTTTAGTTTTAATGATATTTTTTATGATGAAAATAAAAACTGCACATCCTATAAAAAATGAGTATTGAAAAATTCATAGAACTTTTTTGGGTAAACAACTTTTATATATCTACGCGTCATATAAAAACATGATTGATGACAAATATATCTGTTTTGGGCGAACAATTATTGTGTATACATTATTTTTCGTATTTTTTCATATTTTGAACGCAAAATTGAGTTTTTGATTTTGTAGTATTTTTTTTGGTTGTTAAAACCAGAACCGTTGGTCAAAAAATACTAGTGAACGAACTCGACCATTCTTTCTTGTCCCTTCAAACGTGTGCCAAAGTGCAATCCAATCCGATTAGTCTTTCAAAAGTTATCCGGTATACAGACGAAAACGACAACAACGATGCAACAACACAACGACAGATTTGACAAGCAGCATCGTCATACCTGTTTTTTTCGGATTCAGGGGCTCTGAAGACGTGGAGATTTGAAGAAATCCGCGATGGTCAGTTTTCACATAAAAATAATACCTTCTCATTATGATGAGAATGTGAAAATTAATACCACGATACAATGTTGTATAAACGGTTCCATAGATTTTTTTGAATAATACTAAGATAAAGTGCTTATATCATAATGGTTTTCAGCAAAGTTTCGAAATTTCACTTTGTGTACAGGTTTATGGTTTTTCAATTTGTTGCGTATATCTCGGATTGGTTTTCATGAATTTTAATCAACCCGGGGTCGAATTGAAGATCTCTTAAAAATACATTTAAAACAGTAGTGAGAACGTGTTCAGTGACAGGTGGTGAGAGGATTTTACAGAATGTGTGTGGAAAGTGTGAGTGGAGTGTGAGGGTGGAAGCCTAGAAGGTGAGTAGGGTGGTGTGGGGTGAATTGGGAAGATACGAAGTAATTTTCAGCGTAGGTGTGAGGAAGGATTTAGGCAGATACAGAAAGTGAGGCCTTAGAGGGGACAAGGGTGGGTCTCGCAGAGTTAGGTGATGTTAAGGGAGGGAAAGGGGTGTCTGCAGGGGCTGTGAGGAATAGAAAGAAAAAAAAGGGAAAATTTGGCGGCGATTGTGCAGGTCCGGTGTCGAGCGGCGCGTCGGAGAGAGGGAGAAATCGGAACCGTGGGAACAAAGGAAGCGAGAAGGTAAGGTAGAGAGCGTCGAGCGCAAGTGACGGGGAGGATCTCTTGAAAAGGAAGAGAGACAGACAAGAGAGTCCGGAGAAGAGCGAGGTTGAGAGCCCGTTTAAAAAAAGCGGAATAACACGTAGGTCCCCCCTCCCCCCGAAAAATGGAGGGGGATTCGGAGAAGGAGGCTCTCGGGATGCTGGTAGGCGAGATCAGGGGGCTGAGGGAGGAGGTAAAGGGGACTACGGAGCAGATGGAAGGCATGAGGGACGACTTGAGAATTAGAGATGCAAAATGGGAAAAGGAGGTGGAAGAGCGGAGGGAGAGAGTAGAAGGGTTAGAGAAGGAAAGGAAAGAAAAAGAAGTTAAAATAAAGGAAATGGAAGTAGGAGACGGGGGTGGGGGGAGTAAGATTGAGGGTATTTGGGAGAGGGTAGAGAATATGATAGAAGAGAAAGTGGGTGAGCGTAGGGATGAAAAGGAGGAGAGGGCGGATAGGGAAAGGATAGGGCCAATCGAGCTGAGAATGGAGAGAAAAGAGAAGGCAGACAGGAGAAATAATATCGTGATAAGAGGGTTGAAGCTAAAGAGCAGAGAAGAAAGGGAGGGCATCGAAGCGCTGCTACAGAGCATAGGGTGGGTTAAAGGCATGGTAGGGAAAATTAAGTTGGAGGGGAGAAAGGAGAAGGAAGTGGCGGTTGTGGAGTTGGAGAGTTGGGAAGGAAAGTTGGGGGTAATGCGAAAAAAGAATAGGATAAAGGATGAGGGAGTTTTCATCAATCACGATTTGACGAGAAAGGAAAGGGATGTGCAGAGAATGATGTACGACAGGGCTAGGAAGGAGAGGAGAGAAGGGCGATCAGCGAAGGTAGGATATCGGAAAATAAGAGTAGACGAGAAAATTTGGGCGTGGGACGAGGAGAAAGAGGTGTTGAAGGAAGTGCAGGGGGATTTGTTTCGTAGGACGTAGGGGGGTGGGGGTAATGCAGGGTAGAGGAGTAGTGAAAGTGCTTTACTGGAACGTAGCAGGGGTAAAGAAGAAGGATGAGGAACTCTGGAGGTATATCCACGAATTTGATGTTGTAGGACTGGTAGAGACGTGGGTAGAAAGAAAGGAATGGGATAGAATAGAACCAAAGCTGCCAAGGGGGTACAGGTGGAGACTCCAGGGGGCGATCAGAGTGAAGAAGAAAGGAAGGGCCAGTGGGGGAATTATAACGGGGGTTAGAGATGGATTAGAGGAAAAAGTTCATAGAGAGGAAGAGGGGGAGGGAGTGCAAATGAGGGAAGTAAGGATAGGAGGGGTAACGTGTAAGTTTGTTACAGTGTACAATAAGGATGGGATGGAAAGAATTAAAGAAAGGGTGGAAGACTTACTAGGCGAAAGAGAGGAGGGTATGGTGGTACTGGGTGGGGACTTTAATGCGAGGATGGGGAGGGAAGGGAGACTTTACAGGAAAGGGGAGAGCTTCGAAAGGAAATCGAAGGATAAGACAATAAATAAGGAGGGTGACATTCTAAGGGACTGGATGGAGGATAGAGGCTGGGCGGTGGCGAATGGTATGATAACTGGGGACGAAGAGGGAGAATACGCATATGTAAGTAAGGTGGGGGTATCGGTGATAGACTATGTGGTCATGAATATGCAAAGATGCAAGGAGACGGACAAATTCGCAGTAGAGGGGAGGGTGGAATCAGACCATCAGCCATTAAGACTGTGGTTAAGAGGGGAGGGTGGAGGAAGGCAAGGTGGGGAAGAAGTCTCGATAGGGGAGAGGGTGACCTGGACAAGGGAGGCGATCGAGAAGTATCTGGAGCAGTTAGGAAAGGTACGCTTTGAAGGGGAGTCGGTGGAAGAGATATGGGAGGATCTGAAAGAGAAGGTGAAAGGGTGTGTGCAAAAGAAGGTATTTAGTAAGAAGAAGAAAGGAATGGTAAAGCCGTGGTGGGAGAGGGAATGTAAAAAGATGAAAAGGAAGGTGAAGAGGAAGTACAAGAAGTGGAAAGAGGGTAATGCGAAAAGGTGTAAGAAGAAAGAGCAGGAAAAGGAGAAAGATCTGGAAGAGGAGTTAGGAAATGTTAAGACAGAGGGGGACGTCTGGAAGATAATAAATAGGTTTAGAAAGCGTAGAGTGGTGATAAGCGAGAAGATAGGGAGTGAGGAGTGGAGGGAGTTTTTTAAAGAATCATTTAAGGGCTCAGATGCAAGGAAGAGGGGTGGTGGGAGTAGAAGAAAGGGAGAGGCAGAAATGGAAGAGTTGAAAACAAGGGTGTCCGCTTAGCCCAACGCTTTTTGCGATTATAATTGCGGAAATGGAAAGTAAGCTGGAGGCCGGGCTGGTAGGAGGAGTCAGGATAGCAGGTGTTAGTATTTGGCCACTAGCGTATGCAGATGACATAGTGTTGCTGGCAAGAAGCGAGGAGGCCTTAAAGGAGAACAGGTTAGAGCTGAATGCGGAAAAGTCCAAGGTTATGGTGTTCAGAAGAGGAGGGGGAAGGGATAAGGAAGGGGAGTGGAAGTGGAAGGGAAAGGGAAAGGCGGTGCAGGAGGTGAAAGAGTTTGTGTACCTGGGCTTCTTGTTTCGGAGGAATGGTGGAGTGGACGGTCACATAAAAGAGAGAGTGAGGAGGGAAAATGTTGTGATGAGGCAGGTGTGGGGGTTGAGAAAGAAGTTATTCGCAGATTATTTTGGAAGGAGAATGAAATTGTTTGACTCACTAGTGATGAGTGCGCTATTGTATGGAGTAGAGGTGTGGGGGTGGAAAGAAAGTGAAGAGGTAAATAGGACACAGGAGAGGTATGTAAAGTGGACACTGGGGTTGGCAAGGAACATGCCTAATTATATTGTCAGGAGGGAGACGGGGAGAACGAGTGTAGGGATTCTAACGGGGAGTCGGGCGTGTAAATATGAAGTGAAATTTTTGGAAGAGGGGGGAAGTAAGCTGGTTAGGGAATGTTGGTGGGAGAAGGAGAACAGGAGAGGGTTTGGGAAGATGGAGGTTGAAAGGGAAAGGTATTTTAGAACGAATGGACTGCAGATGGATGAAGTGAGAAGGATGCACGAGGAAGGAAGGAAGGTATATGAGTTGGTCAAGAGAAACGGCATAGTGAGAGATAAGACAGCAGGGGAAGAGAGAATAAGAGACTCAAGGTTTAACGGGAACTATGTGTGGATTATGCCAAGGGCAGGAGCGCAATATTTATGTGAGAATGGAGAGAAAGGAAGTCAGGAGACTATAGCGAGGATGAGATGTGGTTGCATGGAGGGTTTTAATAGGTACTGGCTCTCCAGGGAGAAGAGGATGTGTGAACTGTGTGGGAAGGGGGATGCAAGAGTGGAGCACTGGTTGGAGGAGTGCGTAGAGGTGGAAAGGAGTGGGATAAGAATGGAGGTATTGATGCTTGAAAGGGGGGACAAAAGGGCAGTAGCGTAGGTGAAGGGAGTGTTGGGTAAGATGGAGAAGAAGAGAAGGAAGGAGG